>JARQOC010000004.1:288125275-288147316 GCA_033576535.1 Allobates femoralis | reverse complement strand
GAGGATTATGCCCCCACAGAACCTGATTCCACCACCAGAGAGGTTAAACTGTCTGAGGCCAGCATTTCACCACCCAACCAAGAAAACCGCGAGCCCGGTGCCAACGGGGAGGAGAATGCCGAATCTGAAGACTTGATCCGGTTCTCTGAGGAGCCCGACTTGGTTGTGGAGGAGTTTGAGGAATGATCCAATCACCAGGCGAGTTCTGGGGAGGAGGACAGAGAGGAGGGAGCAGTCGACGGTGCAGAGGAATTCGAGCCCTGCGAGCTATGGTGGGCCGATCGCCTGGAGTGATATGGTAGCCATCCTTCAAACTCGACCCCGTACTGCTGGCAACCCGTCGGGAGGCCACAGTTCAATCAGGATGATGGAGCTGAGCAGCAGAGGCGATGGGAGGCATGGTGGGCAAATGAGATGGAGACCTGCCAGGCCCATGTCTTTGCCCGCACCCAGCCCCTACTGCCCATGGAACAGCGAAAGAAAGTGACGATTACAGCCTTCTACCTGAGTACCGGGTACGGTTTTGCCCGGGAGGTAGGCCTCCATGTAGAGGTCATCGTGGGAGAAGAGATGTTGAGCCCCACCTTACGCAAGGCCACCCGGACCAGGATTTATATCGGTTAGATGTCATCACTTACTAACGCCATGCAGGACCCCGAGCCTGGTACGCGATCCGGATCAGTAAGTGTTAATGGTTAAAATGATCCCGGTTTCGTATGTAAGTAGTTAATTGTCTATTTCTCTGCCAATTTTGCAAAGACTCACATGGACTTATATGTGAACTCTTTTGGTACTAAAGCCTGATTGAACCTTTAAATCAGAGACTTAATACCCGGCCCTGTTGGGCCAATGTGGCTAAAGTAAAATATGTTGTTTGCAACGTTTGAAGTCAGCACCTCCCGCAAGGGAAGACAAAAATAATATTTTTGTTATTGTTGATGTTTGGAAGTTACCCGGTTAATATATTAATAAAAAGTTCAGCTCAAACCCGGTTTGGTAGTAACACTCGCGGGCGAGTGTAGTTCACCGAGGGGGTGGGTGGCGCCCCTATGGAAAGATACCACAGGGAGATACTGAACTCCAAACAGAAGGTGTAGCCTCCTTAGCCGTGGATACGGAGGAACCTGCAGAGTCTGCACCCAACACCCATACAATAGGCCACCTTAGTACAGGGGACTGTATATTCAGTAGGTCCCAGGGGGTGGAGCCTAGATAAGCGGCCGTAATGGGAGGGCACTTCTAAGGAAAGGGGTGACCCGGACAGAGAAAGGGACCACTCCAGGACTGGTCGGAGCCAGCTGGAGACCCACGTCATCACCGGTACACCGGAACCGAGGTGGGTAGTTACGGTCTATTCCTAACTGCAGACCGGCAGATTGTGGACCCAACATAAGGGAGCCACAGCACCCATCAAGCAGTCCAACATCAGTCCTATAGCTGGGTTCACAACACTGAGAAGTAAAAAGACTTTAGGTAACAGACTCCGAGGACTAGAGATTAGACTCACAAGTGGGAGTACAGAAGTCAATCAGGGCATAGAAGAGAAAAGGACCAGGAGAGCCATTTTAAGGACACCTCTGACAGACACTGGAAAAGCCTCCAAAATACGCGGCTACGGCCCCTGGTTAACCCAGACTGTATCATGTACCGATTTCACCTGGTGCCAATAAAGAACTGTTTGAGCTGATCTAGTGTCTGGTCTCCTTTCATCCGTCACCCAGAGGGCCTCTACAGTATCACAGAGGTGAGGACTACAACTCCCATCTTACCTGCCCTGAGGTAAAGCTCCGCCTGTGGGGAGCTGTACTACCAAAGCTGTATTTCCATCGCCTCAGCGGCTGACCGCAGCGCTGGTAATATAATAATAATATAATAATATTTATTCATTTATATAGCGCTATTAATTCCATAGCACTTTACATACATCAGTAATGCTGTTCCTATTGAGGCTCACAATCTAAGCATCCTATCAGTATGTCTTTACAATGTGGGAGGAAACCGGCGTGCCCAGGGAAAACCTACGCAAACACGGGTAGAACATGCAAACTCCTTGCATATGTTGTCCTAAGTGTCCTTGGTGGGAATTTAACCCAGGACCTCAGTGCTGCAAAGGCTGCAGTGCTAACCACTTGAGCCACTGTGCCATAACCATATTACTAAGTACCACAGGAGGCGTCACATTACAAAATTCCCCATCATCATCACCCGCCATTGAGGGTCCAGGGCACAGAACGGGAACCAACCAGCCCTGATCCCCACTGAAGTAACCACATGTCCTGGTATCCGAGTACCCCCCTACCCTGTTGATCGACTCACTTCTATGCTTCTCACTGACGTCAGTCGCATCATTTACATCCTCTATGTTGTCATCACTCGCTTCACTACTTCCTGGTGCTCCCCTTAACTACGTGATACACCCACACCCTCTACCTAGTTCCCCTCCAGGCTGAGATGGGGCCCTCCCTCAATAGGGTCCTCCCAGATACTTGGCCTGGTGTTGGTTGCTAGTGTGTTGGTACCGGGTAGTGTCCCCTCCTTACCCGAGAGTAGGATACCACACCTATGGCTGAGGTGCAGTACCTCTGTGGCAACTGGACCCTCAGGGGCACCACAGTACCCGTCATGGCACCTTTACACGCCGCTACAGAAGGTTAGAAACAACCGGGTGTCTCACGTGCACGAGCACGTTCCAACGGTTGCTAACGGTACCCGATACTGCCTTTACACGCCACTACAAGGTGCTCTACAGAAGGTTTTTTCTATCCCTGGAGGCACCGACGGGTGCCCTTCTGTGGAGCACCTTCCCTCATTTACACGCCGCTACCACAAGGTAATATGGGAGGACCTGGGGCAGCAGGGACAACACATAGGCGTGCCAGAGTTGTGGATTACGAGACGCTCGTACGGTGATTGGAAAATGCAATAGCATCATGATTGGCCAGCCAGCGCAGGAATGCTGGCTAATAAATGATGCTATTGCAATTGTGTAGTGTGACTGGTCAGCTCCTTAAATATGCCGCCCTATGCAGGGACAACCAATCGTAATGCAGGAACTTCCACCAATGATCGCTGAAGGGGGGCGGTATCCCGGAAGCTGTGTCACGCCCCAGGGAGTTAACAAGGTGTCGCAAAAACCTTCCTGTTCCTCATTTAGACGCCGCTACCATCGGGTTGAAACCAACCTGTTTTTGAGCACTGCTCAAAAACAGGTGTCGACAGTGACGGGTGGCAACAACCTGATTTACACGCCACTACCTCGCGGTGTTTTGACGTTGCAAGATACAATTGTCTCTGGCACCCGGTTGTTTCTAACCTTCTGTAGCGGCGTGTAAAGGTACCGTTAGGGAACTTTTATACGCTGCAATCGCGGCGAGGAATCTGACCGGCAATCCGTTGCCCTGGCACCATCACCGTGAAATTGCCTTGCAATTGCGGGGTGTAATTGGGGAATTGGGCGGCGATAAAAAAGGTTACGCCTGTTTTCGATTTCACAGCACTGCTCCAAAGCAATCATGAAGGCAACATTCCCGGCTTCTGGCATGTGAACGGGCGATAGGGATGGAGTCTGCATCGCCTATTGATTTCCCGTAGGCGTGCCATAGCGTGCTGGAGACCGCGCCCCGTTAGCGATGATTGGTGGTGGTGTTAAAGTAGATATCTTATAAGGTCTATAGTCAGCCATTTTGTCTTCTAGTCAGACATCTTTGTGTTATCATGTTCTATTTCTTCACTCTTGGACAAGTGACCAATCTACCAAACGCAGTAAACAATATAATAAAAGCCAGATGTAGTTCTCAGAAAAACAGGAACTTAGGATGAAGTTAGATTCTGGGAATTGTACTCTTGGTCAAGGCCAACTGTGTTTCCATTGGCTGTCACTTCACAGGGTGCCATATTTGAAGAACTGTCCAATCACCACCACACAATGACAATGGCGTCATGTATTAGCCAGCCTTCCAGCGCAGGCTGACCAATCATAACGCTATTGTGTTGTCTAATCAGCGTGCTTGGGGCACGGTGTAAACCAATTTGGCACGTCTATGTTTTCACCGTGCTGAACATGTACGCCCACATTCCTTTGGGGATTGCGTCGTGTGAAGCGGCAACGGGAGTCTACCGGATGTTTCCCGCTGTTGGTGTGGCAACTTCCGGGGTGACACGTTAGGTTGAGGGCGAAATTGCGGCGTGTAAAAGCGCCTTCGGCGATCTGAGGCAATCACGAAAGATGTGCACGTGCACGTTAGATTGTTTCCTATCGCCGCCAAAAGTTGCGGAGTGTAAAGGTACCCTAATGGCCCCTTTACACGCAGCTACAGGTGACAGGTTTTCCACAGGTAACTTACTGGTTGCAGTGAAATCATGGAGACATAGTTCTATCTTGGTGCTGTGTACAAATGGAACTATGTCTCCATGATTTCACTGCAACCAGTAAGTTACCTGTGGAAAACCTGTCACCTGTAGCTGGTTATAAAGGGGCCATAAGAGTGTGTGTGCATTTTGGGGTTTCGATATTTATCCCTTTTATGGCCACATGTGCTGCGATGCTATGGGGATTTAAACTTGAATGACAAATCAGGAAATCCAACAAACTTTTTAAAAACATAAAAATTTCTTTACTCCAGATCTCCAATGTTTGACAATCAACATGCGTTCTTTGGAATATTTAATCTATGTAAGGCAGAAGCTAATATCTTAGTTTCATGGTAAACGGCATAACAAATGTTTAGTACAGGTATAGCGGCACAGAGTCTTCCTTTTTTCACTGTCAATATCATCCACTATGGTACAGTGCCCATGATACCTTCTGGTTAGAATAATATCCTACTTAGTCCTCCAGAACCGGTTTGACATATTGTCTGTAGCCAACTCCTAACTAGCTGCATCCTGGAATTACGCCTTTATCAGCTCTATTTCTGCTACTGCAGATACTAACTGGAGGAAATTGATTTTTTATTCACAATTTCACAGCACTTAGAATTTATTTCTTGTATTCCAGTACACTGTGTGGTAAAATGAATGGTGTTAATAAACAGCACAACTCATCACACATAATAAAATGCCTACATACATTTAAGTAAAGAAAAAAAGAAAAGCTAGTGTTTCTGAGAAAAGGGGAGGAAAAATGAAAGTGGAAAACACAATTTTGCTGTGTTTGTAAGAGGTTAATTAAACATGCTTAATGAGATCGACTTTCATCCTCATAAAGCTTATAGACATGGTTATACATGAACTAGATCATGTTTTGTTCATGGTTTTGTCATAGTATGTGATTACCGTAACTATTGAGCTGCTGCGTGACTTGAAATGACTGTGGACGAAGGATCAACATAACAGAGTGGACAGTAACTGATGGGACACACTGGGTAATAATAGCAGCCTAATAATGACTTCATAATGGCCATCCATGTTAGTAATCCCACAAATAGGACTTTATAGAAGAAAAATAAGAGAAACTGAGGTTACCGTTACACGTCTCTCTATCGCAATGCAACATCGATAAAAAGTCACGTGGTGTGGGCGTTGCAGTTGATATCGTTCATGCGTTGTGTTGTGTAACAGGGCAATTCGACTGCAATAATGGTATGATATTGCAAGAAAATTGTGCAAGCCCTTCAACCGTACAATGTTGCATATGCGATCTGGCATGATCGTGCTGTGTGACGGCGCAACTACGATCTAGAACGCAACTTCCCCTGTTCACTCCAATGTTAATGCTTGGTCCCTGGGTTGCTCATACCCAGCACACAAAAGTTGCGTACAGCAGCCTAGATGCATTGCCTGCCGATATCTCCCTGTGTGACATCTACTATGCAATCTTGGACAAGTGCCAAAAACAAGCGCGCTCCCGTGAAATTGTATGAGATATCGGAATGATATCGAGATGTGTAATGGTACCCTTCGAGTTAAGAGAAAAATACTAATAATAGAAAATAAAATACATATATTGGGTAAAATAGCAGTTTTTGTTTTTGTTTTTCAACCTCTCGTCAGCTTACTGTTTCCTATTTCCTCATGGAACTGACTACTTCCTTTCAGGACATAAAATGTTGCGCAGATTCCTTGCAGGATGGTAATTGCACGTCTCACTATAGGTACTGTTACACAGCACGACGTCGGAACGATATCTGAAATGATCTTGTGGGCGCTTGATTGTTTCCGACATCGTTTTGACATCGTTGGTGAGATGTCACACGTCTGAATATTGTGGACAACTCACCAACGATGTTGTGAGCAGGTATCGTTCACAAACCCCGCAAACAATCCCTGCTAATAGCTTCAACGACATCGTTACCGCGGTGTCACACACAACAACATAACAGGTTGGCGGATCATTGATCGTGAGGTTTGAGAACATGTTCTCAAACCTGCGATCAATGATCCAACAGCTTATCATTGTTGAATCTCGGTGTTACACGCGACGACGTCCTAACGATGTCGCTGGAACGCCTCCAAACCTGTGGCGTATCAGCAACATCGTTAATGACATTGTGCCGTGTAACGGTACCTTATCTGTTACCCAGATGCAAGATCTGACAAACCATAAGGCCACATTCACACATCCATATTTAAACATGTATGTGAAAAATGGTACTGAGAAGCTCTGGATAGGGACATAAGTGCACACAAAATAGGGCAATACTGTCTGTTAGAGGATAAATATACTGTAAGTGATGGTAGTGCTCAATTCAAGTGCTATGTGCAGGCACAACACCTATAAAAGTGTAGAAAACCACTGCTTCCCCCTGACAGGAAGAAATAGTTTGTCCAGATGTATTATGTTAAAAATGGAAACTATCAAGTTAGGCAGGATGCTCTGCGGGAATAAAGAGCTTTGGGACTCCAAAATGTCTGCAAGGGATTCCAAGTATGTCTGCACCGGGGCTGTACCTTTTGTAACGTATAAAACCATATACATACAGTATATAAATGTTAAAATAAACTAATAACTTGACTTATTCACTAACTGTTTCAACACTTGTATTATTTTAATAGAAAAGAAAGATAGGCATGGTACTCATGATAAACCAGGTATGTTATAAAATCTACAATCTATCCATCTGTCTGTCTATCTATAGTATGTCCATTATTATTACTGTGTACGTTTAAATTACATCAAACATATTATTATTTAATGTTTTTACTCTTTATTATTGATCACCCAACTGCTACGCTAAGCTCCATCTACATTACTGTGGATGACGTTTATAACAGAAATTATTAATTGTACTGTAGCTGGATCTGGGACATTAGAGATGTCATTGGAAGGTGACGAATTCCATCACTTTACAGTACGGTAGTTTCCTTTAGATTCTGCTAAATGTGCCTATTATTTTGGAAGGCAAAAAAATTGTAGTAGTAAGATATGTTTGATTTAGTTGTGAACATAATCTTACTTAGGAAGGAAGCCAAGCAGGTAGAAAGTCAGAGTACAATAAGTAAAAAAACAGGAGTTTAATGCCATGCTGACATGAAATATTTATGTATGTCACATGTATGATGTGAACAAACTGAAAACAGAAAGCGCTCAAAGTAGGGTCTTAGCTTACATATATAAGAGAAGATTGTGCTAATGGTTGAGCTCATTTTAGAGGGTTGTCAGAGTAACAACCAGTTTACGTGTTCAAAACATTGGCTGCTGCACGTTTCCACTTCTGATAAAATTCCTCAATATGTAAAGATATGGATTCTCACATGCGATGCCAATCAATAATGACAATTGGGATCTTTCATGAAGGTTTATTGGCCTACGCGTTTTGGCTCTCTTGCTGCTTCTTCAGCGCACACATCACTCATGAAACCTTCATGAAAGATCCCGATTGTCATAATTGACTGGCACATGTGAGAATCCATATCTTTACATATTGAGGAGTGCATGATGTGGGCTCAGGAGTTGAACCCAGTCAATGCTCAGTATAGACAGCACACAACTTTGACAATGTATCAAAGAAAAATGTTCCTGTACTGAGATATCCGTAAAAATGTTCCTTTGCTTTCTATGACATAATTTGCATTGATGAGGTCCAATAGCCTGAAACAACATGTCTGCAAATTGAGATTCTGGTTTGGATATTATACTAAGTCCTACGGCAAGGCTAAAGGGGGTGTCACACGCGTCAATGTCGTCAGCGAGATGATCGCTGACGACATTGACGGCTGATTGCTGGTGAGCTGTCACACAGGCAGACTCACCAGCGATCAATTGACCAGTGACATCATGGAAACGATTTAAATATCGTTTCCACGATGTCCTGCTCCCGCTGCCAGCCTGCTGGAAGCGGGAGCAGCCTGGTCTCCAAGGTACACTGCGGGTAACTAGGCAGCGCGCGCTGCCTAGATACCCGACGTGTACCTTAGTTACCAGCCTCCTCCGCTCACCCGGTGAGCGGAGGAGGCTGGTAACTAAGGTACACAGTCGGGTATCTAGGCAGCGCGCGCTGCCTAGTTACCCGCAGTGTACCTTGGAGACCAGCTCCCAGCGCTTGTGACAGGCGCTGGGAGCTGGAATATCGCTAGTCCCGGTGTCACACGCAGCGATGCTGCGTGTCCACCGGGCGACAATCGCCAGGTTTCAGAGCTGGTTCTGAAACCTGGCGATCATCAACCAGCGATTTATCGCTGGTTGATGCAGTATGTCACACGCGTCAATATCGCTGCAACGTCACGTGCAGCCGATATCGTGCAGGCGATATTGATGCGTGTGACACCCCCTTTACTGAAGGGTCAATATTGACTTTTAGACATGCTATTTACAATAGGTGGCACTAGAGTTCAAGCTTTCTTCCTCTGTGAAGATGGAAAGATACAGGTGTATATTGGCTACTGGAGCGCTGGGATGTAAAACATACAGGGATAACAATTGATAAAAACAGACCTTTATTGGCCCCTTGTGCTGCCACTATGCGTTTTGACAGTAATGTATCTGTCTTCATCAAGTGGTACCTCTGTGAAGAGGCTTTTTGCATATCCTGCATGGTCAGACACAGCCATTACACAGTTCATAATTAGGGCACATTTTTAAGATTATCTTAGTTCAAGAATATCTTTCTTTAACATGTCAAATTGTAGAACTTGTTGTTATTATGAAATCTATAAATTAAAATGTACTTTGTCTGTGAGACAACCCTTTTAAGTAAAATGCATGTAGGCTCAAACTCATAAAGTCATAAAGATGGTCAATTTTTCCTCCTGTCTTGTTGAGGGGGCATGTAGGAGTCAATCACTGTTAAATCAATGGCCATGTTCACACACATGCGTTTTTTTCACCATCTCTACGTTTTTTGGTGTGTTAAAAAAAACACAGGTGCGTTAACGCAGGGTACTTTTGAGTGTACATGCGTTTTTCATCTCCAACTGCGTTTTTTCCCCCCAGTCCAAAAAATGCTGCATGCAGCGTTTTTTGAGTGCTGGAAAAAAACGCAGGGGTGGTTTTCCAAAAACGCATGCGTTTCTATAACATGGGGCCCTATGGGAAACGCATGCGTTTTTAAATGGCACATTTATGCACCCTGCGTTAACGCTTGCATTTTTGCCTGCGTTTTTGAGGAAAAAATGACAAAGTCCAAAAAGGCTGTATTTCCTTTCAGACACACAAGAGACATTTTTTAGCACTCCTAAAAAACGCATGTGGTTTTAGGAGTGCTAAAAAAAACGCAAATTGTGTGTGAACAATGCCAATAAGAGACATATGCCTTTCATGTATCAGGAGTGTCCTCCATGCACTACACCAAAAATCTTATTCCAGTCTTGGCATAATGAACCGCAGCTCGTCATGAATTATCCAATTTATGCCATCACCCCCACCACCATGACCCTATTGAGCCACAATTCCACTCATTTTGGCAGAGCTGGGAGAAACTAATGCCAACTCTACAAAACATTGTTTTTGAACACCTCAACGTTCACCTCAAAACAGTTTATGTCAGAATTCTGGCTAAATTGCTTTGATAAAACAAGCTTCATACTTGTAAAACTCTGAATATGTAGATATAGACTTATAAACTAAACTAATTAATTCTAAAACGGCACCAACAGTTGGCCAGCAGACTGCACCATGTTCTCCCTGGTGCTCATCCACCACCACCACCTGAGCCCTGATATCTGCTGCATCCTTAAGAAACAAATAGCAGTGGCCATTGGCACTGTTTTCCACCAATTAGCGTGTGGAACAGCAGATCTGATGACGTTACATCATCGAGTATGCTGTGTGGAGCGATAGTGCACCAAATACCAGAGCAGAGTGTTGGGGGAATGGGAGTAAGGTGAGTATGGGGTGTTTTATTCATGTGTATGGGATATTTCCATGTATTTAGGAGTCCTAATGAGAGCTCATACTGTATATACAAGTCTATATGGGACTTAAAAGTGTCAGGATAATTAACTCTGCTCAATATTAAGTGAAACAATATTAATATAAAATAATAAGTATGATTAATATGTTAATATTGAGCAGAATTAATTTTGAGCAGAATTAATCTCAGCCTATTGTTTGGTGCTCCATACCAGTCACATCCTCTCATGTGGCCCTTTGAAAATATTAATTGCCCACCTATGCTTTAGTTGGTAGTTAATGTTCACTAAAAGGGATCATATTGTACTGAAATACAAAGGTGTCTATTATATTTTTGTGCAGGCCTCTAGACCTTTAGAACATAGAGTTGTGCTTGATATCTCAGCATACTCTAATGGAATAGTTGATAAGAAACTGTCTGGTGCACTAAAAGATTATTCCCAAAATCATGTTATATCGTACAAAATATGATAGAGGTTAACTGAGAATCACTCGCATCTGACGGCTAGGACCATCAGAAATCCTAAGAATGGAGTTCTAAACCCCAACAACTGTGCTCTACAGACCTCCATCTTGAATGGTCTGGTGGTGCATATTTTCAGCTCCATTCACTGTCTATAGGACTACTAACAGCTGAGTGTTGCACTTGGCTTTTTCCAGCAGACCTATAAACATGACCTAACTACTAGATATCACTTAAGAAATCTGAAAGCCATGTACAGTGCTCAGCTTTTTTCAGCAGTCCCATGAAAAAATAAATGGAGCAGAATTAAAGAATGCGCACGTCTGCTACATTCGATAGGAGTACGCAGAACCCAGTTCCCAGGATCTAGAGCCCCATCACAATATAACTGGTGGCCTGAGGGAATCATTTACAATTCTGGGTGTAACCCTCTAACCCTTTTTCCTGAAATTTTATGAAGGGTAGACCCTAACTAGTATGGCAAAAATGATAATGTATTTGTGTTATGAGTCACATTTTGTTACTGAGGATAAAACAAGATCTGTTTTTATACTATCTACCCTTTTATTTAAAAGGTTCTGGTTCTCATGAAAATGAAGGTAAGGATCTAAGACATTTTTATAAAAAAAAGTATATTCACTCTTCTGCAACTTTAAGTAATACTAAAGAGTAACCATTTTAACTTTTATTTCATAAAGCAATAGTACACATGAAAGAAAACAATTTAGAAATATATTTTATCAGAGAAATCTGCTTCTTTTTCCTCCTAGGCTGAACTTTCATTGTTAAATCACAGGTAAAAATCAATAAAATCTTCAATGAAGACAGATTTTCCCATTAATGAGATAGCAGACATTCTGCCGAAAACTCAACTGAAATGGCAGATAGAACTATGAGCACCAGCAGCCATTTACTATCTCACAAAATGAAAAATCTGTGTTCACTGAATAAAGGTTGTACCCATGAACTGAGAATTTTGAAAATAAAAGATGAACCCTGGTATATAAGCAGATTTCTCTCAATATACTTTACAAAGTTTGTTATTTTCCCATGTTTAGGCCCCTTTCACATCAGCGTTTTTCGCTGATCACGGTAGATGCGGTGGATTTACCGCATCTGCCGCCTAACCGTCACACTTGCGGTTCACCTGCGGCAAGCCCCATGCAATATCTATGGGGCTTGCGGCAGGTGCGGCAAGTGCGGTATAGTTGCAGATTCGTCACTTGCGGCAGCTGCGGCGGCAAAAAAACAGCGGTTAGCAGTGTTTTTTTGCAGCCACAGCTGCCGCAAGTGCCGAAACCGCAACTATACCGCACTTGCTGCACCTGCCGCAAGCCCCATAGACATTGCATGGGGCTTGCCGCAGGTGAACCGCAAGTGTGACGGTTAGGCGGCAGATGCGGTAAATCCACCGCATCTGCCGTGATCAGCGAAAAACACTGATGTGAAAGGGGCCTAACAATTACTATTGATTTATAAAAAAAAATTAAACAATGGTTACTTTTAATATTTAACATTATTTAGTTTATTCACTATATGCTTTGAGTATCCAATTAAAATTTTATGCTTAGCCAGATCCATCACATTATAAATTTCACCAGTCCTCAACAAAACTTTGATTACCAACTGGGTCTTTGGGGTTTTGCAGAGATTTAAAAACTGTTCTCTAGTAGGTTATAAAAAGTTATACAGGTATTATAGAGATATGTGTCTTTGATCTTGTGAAAGAGGTGCCTAGAGCTTTAGATCATATGTATGATCAAGGTTGTCCCACCTGACTTTAATTTTCCTGGACAGCTTAAAAAACATGGACAGAAAATATTTTTATGGACCCTTTGAAAAACCATAATAAATCACTATGATTATAAGTATTACATGCCTACAGCAAATAATTTTATATGAAGACATCAGCTTCTGTAAACTGTAAAATGATGTATGGAAAATTTGGGTTTATGAAATTGTCTCAAATCCAATGACTAATTCTCATGTTTTCTTATGCACTCTTTTTTAAAAAAAACAACTTATATTTTTAACCATCACATATGGATTTTGCACGAAACATGCATGGAATTATGTAGAAGCCAGATGAACAAGAAAAACCTTTATTGTAGCCAAAATTATTCACAATTTTATATAAAATATTTTTTTGAACATTCATTCTGCATCTTTATTGGAAATGAATAGTTGCACCTTCTCCTTTTCTCTTCAAGGCTTCTGTTCATACCTTCTCTCCTATAGAAGGCCTGCAGATCTTTTTTGTGAAGCATTTAGCAGTAGTCTAACATCTTGTTCATCTTCCATATACCTTGGTATCTATCATCATACCATCTCCTTGATATCCTGATTAAATCTTTCTCCTTGCTATTTGCTAACAGCACCAAGGTTTTCAGAAGAGTAGTCCAAATGGGAATGTAAAAAAATTTACTTTAAATTCTTCAGACAACCCAAGTCTAGGAAATCTTTCAGCACATTCTCTGCAATGGACTTAAATCTTTGTTGCTGACTAGAAATGTCTTCACAAGTTCTTTAAAAGAACCTCCAGTCCTTTCCTTAACAGCTTTCATTTTGTTTTTAATACATCGGCCTTCATGAGTTTCCAAATATCTGGACCCACAAACATGCCATCCTTCAGTTTTGCTTTGGACAGTCCCTGAAATGTCCTTCAAAGATACTTAAAAGTCTTCTCTTGGTAGAGCTTTCACAAACTGCTTTATCAATCCAAGCTTAATGTGGAATGGTGGCAGGAGAACTTTAGTAGGATCAATTGAACTTTAATAAACTATGTTCTTGAGTCCAGGTTGCAAAGATGTTCTCAATGGCCATCTTTTCTGGCTCCAGTTAAGATTCCTATCTCGGTTGTTCCATTCACACAAAAAGCATCATTACTTTGTGTATCCTCCTTGCTGCAAAAGGACCAAAGAAAGAACTTTCTTGTTACCACATATTAAGGTCACGGTGTAGTGAGAATGCTAATGAGGGAATGGCAGTTACAGGCAGGGTGACCAGGGAAGACTAGTCTGACCCTAGACTAGGAACCCTGAATGGCCCTGACCCTGAAGGTATCTCTGATGGTGAGAAGGTTTGGGTCTCCAGCCTCTCCCTAAACTCCTCCACCAGCCCTGCGCTATTCCCCCCTCACCTCCCTCCACAGAACCAGGATACAGCAACTCAAAAGGAAAGGTCTTCAGCACAACAAAAATAGGTCTGCACAGTACAGCTTCAGGTATAGAGTAAAACTCTAACAGCAGCAACATCTGGTGGAAGGAGAAGTTACTTAAAGGCTAGGGGGAGGGGATTTCAGGTGAGTCACACCCAACCCTGACATCAACCATCAGCTGAGCACAAGACCTTCACATTCGTACCTCATGCAGCTCCTGAAGAAATGCAAGCATAAACCCAGACTGCAGCATCCAGCAAAGTGAGCACAATCTAAGCATGACAATTAATCATCTTTGATCCTCGTAGTTAGATTTCTTGAGGATAAAGTCTAAATTATCATAGCTTTCTTTCAAGTGCCCTACAGACACTGAAGAACTACCATTGTGCAGTAGCACAGTTTTCAGACCTCTTTGGATACATCAATAAAGAGTCTCCACTCGCTCACATTGTATTCAAAACAACATTTTTCCATCAGCCCAGGAACATCACTGCAATCCATTAGAGCACCATTCTGACTAAACTACGAAAGGAATTCCTTTTCTCTGCTTCTGTACCATGAAAAACAGGTACTAGGAGCTAACAGGTTCTTTTCCTTTAGTCTAGACTAGAGTCTAAAAATCCTGCAGAATGGCTATATCATTTATTTTGAGCTGTGATAAAAGCTGTGGCTAGTTGGGACTAGCGTGAAAGACTTCAACAGAATACTGCTCTTCTTCTTAATTTTCTGAATCAGGTGTATCATCAAGTTTCTCCGGAAGTGAAGGGACAGGTGTTCCTGGACTGTGAGGCATGAATAGGCTGAATCACTGACGGAAGGCCCGAGTATGTGGTATAAGCCTATGGAGTCAGTGTTTGTGAAAAAACTGTATGTGATGGAATGTTCAGCAATCGAAAGTTTATAAAAATCACGATTTTACCCTTACAGACCTGTGTAATTGCAGTCAGAATAATCTATATACATTTCTTCACCTTAAAAATAAATCTTGAATGCCATGATATCTTTTCATGGACAGTGCAAATGAGTGCAGTGTAACTGAATGGTTTGCAACCATGTGCATGATGCTATGAAAAAAACAAATTCAACATTAAGGATATAAAAAGATGTTAGTTGATAATGTGGAAAACAAAAAGCAAGAGAATTTTGCAGTAGATCAAGAAAACTGGACACTTCTATTGCTCTTTTGCTGAGATGTAATGTTGGACTCTCCTAAGGTGTTCAATGTAGAAAACAACAATTACTATGGTCAAAATGTTTACTTTACCTAGGCTCATAGGAGTTTATTATTTTCATTGTAATGAGATAACATCTGAAGGCACAGATTTCACTACAAGGGACAAGCCCTTTTCAATTGCTGAGGTGCAAACCATAAAATTAAAAAAAAAAAACATGTACTCCTCTCTTAGACCAGCACCATTCTTGCATATTGGTGCTACAATTCCTGGCGGTCATATGAATATTTTATGTAATGTGACTGCTGTGGCCACTCAGCAGCCGCTGATTAGTTGCAACCTTCATTATTCCATAAGAGCAGGCGTCCAATCAGATGGGATAAAGAAAGACTAGCTGATCACTGGCTGCTGATTGTCTACTGCTTTCTTGTGACATACCAATATCATGTGACCATATGCAATCACAGCACAGGACTGGCACCAGTCCAAGAGGTACTGTAAGTGTATAATTTTTATATATTATGTGGCACACTGAAGCAATAAACAAGGGGTTATCCATGGTTGGGCGACAGCTCCTGTAAATCATTTGTTAAAATTAAATATACAGACATACATGCATTTGTGCTTTGCATATTTCATGCTTTTTACTCTACAAGTTGTTTAATATTCATTAAAGAAAACATTTCAACCTTATTAATTGTACTGGTTCACCCTCCATAAAGTTACCTTTTGATATAAATATTGCAACAAATCAGTCATACTGTAAAAGGAATTTAATTTGTCATAATTTATTACAGAAAAGAAAAAGAAGCATGATAAAGGAGATAAATCAGGTATATTTCTTGTAATATCTAAAATCTACCATTTCTAATAAAGGATGCTCCATAACTTTTACTGGATGTGAGAGAAAAAAATGAAGGGAAAAACTGAGTTGCTTAATGTAAAGTCTTTATAAGACGCACCTGATTATAAGACGCACCCCAAAATTTTAGTGAAGGAAAAGAGAATAAAAATAATTTTTAATGTTAAATGGGGTCCGTCTTATAATGCCAGTGTCTGTCTAACAATTAGTTTATATGTCCCCCATCCTGTCATATTTGTCTCCATTTCACATCTCTTTAGACTGGCCTATCACCTCACCTCACTTGTCTAACTATTCCTATCTTCCCTTTTCTAAATCTGGCCTAACTGTCTGTCTGTCCTCCATGCATAATATAGCACTTAATCTGTATTTGTACAGATCCCGACCGATGACCGATTCATGCAGTGTTACATGAATCCCCTAATTGTTATATTGATGGCTGGACCATATATGACATCATTTGTTACTGTTGCCTTTTGTGCCTCCCCTATTTCCTCTAGATTGTAAGCTTGCGAGCAGGATCCTCACTTCTCATGGTTTTAGAAATTTTGTTACTCTGTATTGTCTCATATTGTCAGTTCATATTCCCCTCTGAATTGTAAAGTCCTACGTAATATGTTGGCGCTAAATAAATAAAATTATTATTATGGTATATGTGCCCCCTCCTGATATATGGTCCCCCTCCTGGTATCCATGTCCCCATCCTGGTATATAAGCCCCCTCCTGATATATGGTCTTCCTCCTGGTATCCATGCCCCCATCCAGGTATATATGCACTCTCCTGATATATATGGTCCACCTCCTGGTATCCATGCCCTTATCCTGTTTTCCATGCCCCCATTCTGGTACCCATGCCCCTTCCTGATATATATGCCCCGATCCTGGTTTCCATACCCCCATCCTGTTTTCCACACCCCCATCCTGGTATGGATGCCCTTTCCTAATATATATGCCCCCATCCTGGTTTATGTTCCCCCTCCTGATATATGTCCCAGAATGGGGGACATACATCCTGATACATAGCCCCCCAAGTCTTACTGAGTGAGGGTTGTGGTGGTGCAAGATGCAGTTTCACGGGTCCACGGAGGTTGGGGGCCAAGCCAGGAACTGTGGCGGTGTTGCGCCGATCTCTGGTTGGCACCACCATTATCATTTCTCAGCATGTATTGCTGGTCTGGCAATACATGCTCTAGTGTCTAGAAATGGCCGCGGATCGCGGTCTGCGCATGCGCCGCAGCCCTGTGAAAACCGCATTGAGTCCCCCTGCTCCACCTCCGCAACCTACATTTACCCTCGGTAAGATTTTTTTTTTCAGATTCACTTTATAAGATGCACCCCCACTTTCCCCTGAAATTTGGGGGAACAAAAGTGTGTCTTATAAAGCGAAAAATACGGTACTTATCAATGTAAATACTTAATTCACAAAAAAAGGTTGCGAAAACTATTCTAGGAGTGATACCTTTATTGGCTAATCAAAAAAATTATATTTGTAAGCTTTCAAAGGTCAAGGCTCCTTCATCAGACAATATCACAAATGAATTACTGAGACATTTAAATGCAAAATACAACAGGACATGAGGAGAAGGAGGTGGACTAATGAAATTTAAACTAAGTCTTTGTTACTGATGTAGATGAGGTACAGTGGCCTTTTACATAACAGAAGATCTTCTTGTGGACGTGTTATACAGTTGATATACTGTATAAAAGACCACTGTACCTCATCTACATCATTAACAAAGACTTTATTTCAATTTCCTTGGCCCACCTCCACTTGTCATCTCCTTATGTCCTGTTGTATTTTGTATTTTGTCTCAGTAATTAATTTGTGATATTGTCTGATGAAGCCTTGAGCTTTGAAAGCTTACAAATATCTTTTTTTTTGGTTAGCCAATAAAGGTATCACTCCTAGAATATTTTCTCAACCTTTTTTTGGGACTTAAGTATTTACATTGATTTCTCTGGCTAACACGGTACCACAATATTATTTTGTAATTTAAATACTTATGAAATCCATTTTGAGGTTGTCCTCACCCCTCCGTAAAAAACCTTGCTCGACACCATTTTTAGCATTGCTGAAGCATCAGAGAGCAGTCTTTTTATGTGGCCATGCAGGCTTCCCCATATGATCATTACTCTTACCAGAGTTCACAGTCTCCAGCTATCTCAACAGCTGGAAATTCCAGAAACCTTAAAAACTCCCTTAAAGCTACCAGGCTAACAGCTGCCATGAGACATGGTGGCTGAGAGCTCCAGTAACCTTAAAGTCTGCCTTAAAGGCTCCATTAAGACTTCTGGACCTCATAACTACCGGACACTCAGGCTGTGCTGCTGCCTTGACTTGCAGTTTGAGTTCAATCTAGGGAAGTGAACTAAGTGCCGGACTGTTGGACTGCTTTGCCAAGGTGACACACAGTCAGACAGTCTGGCACTGAGTTCAACTGAAGTCACAACTCACGGCTCACACAGATGATACCATGAGAACTGCCAGAAGTGACTTCAGGTGAACTCAGCGATGGACTGTCGGACTGCGCTGCCACCTTTATGTGCAATCAGACAGCCTGGCACTGGGTTCACCTGAGATCACTTCTTGCAGCTTATATGCTGCTCTCGGTGCATCCCAGGGGCTGCAGTGAGAAGTCACGTGTTCTAATCTTACCACTCGCCATGACCTCTGGATGTAGCAGAGGCGAGATTATGGTAGTTTATCGTGTTGATTATGTTTGAGCTGCAGGGGTGTTTGGGGGGTTACTAGATTGGTATTAGAGCATGTTTTTTAATTTAAAATAAAGGATTTTTGTGTGTTTGTGTTTTTTTCTTTTTACTTACAGGGCTGGTAATGTGCGAGTCTCATAGAAACCTATCCATTACCAACCTAGGGCTTGATATATCAAGAAGAGTGTATCCAGCTGATGAACGGCAGCGCTTCCCAGGACTCACATCCAAAGATGATATTTTATTTTGAATTTTTTATTTGGTAAGTTAAAAAAGAGGCGATACCACACGTTTCAGATACAGTATGTATCCTTCTTCAGGTATCATAAACGCACAGTACAGATCCCCTGATACCTGAAGAAGGATATATACTGTATAGGAAATGCATTGTATCTCCTCTATCATAACGTACCAAATAAAAAATTATCTTTGGATGTGAGTCCTGGGAAGCGCTGCCGTTCATCGGCTGGATGCACTCTTCTTGATATATTCATCATGTGTGAGCCTATATCTGGCACTCTGGCTCTTTCACTTGGATCCACCCGAGGCAAGCTGCAAGTACTGTCCATTGAGAAGTATCCCAAATGGATTTCTGATGATACACAATCCAAGCCTGTTTTAGTCTTCTATTGAGTGAGTGCATAAAATTGTGCACCCATCAAATACTGTAATATTGTGTTTATGCACTTATGATGCCACATTTTGTCTGTTCTTCTCTCCCAAACAGTGTTTTTTTTTTCCGTATAACCTAGGGCTTGATGGCTGCTGTGATTTTGACAAGTCACAACTGACATCAACCGCAAGAGGGCAATTGGGATGAGACAATTGAGGGGTAGCAGTGGCCTGCTATTTTTAGGATGAGGAGGTCCCAATAACTATGCACCTTCCCAGCCTGAGAATGCCAGTTCCTAGCTGTCTGCTTTATCTGCACTGGTTATCGAAAATGGGCTGGCTCCCACATTGATTTTTTATTCATTTATTTATTTTTTAAATGGCGTGGGGATGCCTCTATCTTTGAACACCAGCTAAGGTAAAGAACACAGCTGGAGGCTGCAGCCCACAGTTGTCTACTCTACTTGTGCTAGTTGTCACAAATAGCCGGGGAACCACACATGATATTTTTTTTCACTGCGCCTCCCAATCACATTAATGCTAGTAGCAAAGATGGCAGTGGCATTACTGTGATTGGCAAGAAATGTGCGCATGTTTATTGTCTGAAAATGTCAAACATGCAGGGAAGGGACTTGAAACTCACGAAGTAAAAACCAAACTACTCGATAAGTAACGAATATCCAGAATACCTTAATATTCATGAAAGTAATGAATAGTGCTGAATATATTTGCTCATCACTACATTATAACAATACATGTAATATTTATATAGGCAATCAAAGAGAGGTAACTGCTATTTGATAGTAGATAAAAATATAATTGTTTATTCTATGCATCCACAGGTTATGGATCCCACGAACAAAGAGGTAAGCAACTGAAAGTCTGTATGCAGATTTATATATCAATGTCTTAAAATTAATGATTTAACTCCTAGACGACTTTAGGATTTTCTGTATGCACACTTTAATTTTTTTCCCTATATGGTAAATCTGAACTGGCATTAAGACTCTCCAGGTCAATATGAGTTCATAAATACCAAACATAGGCCTAGTTCACACACACCAATGCCTTTTTTTAGCCTTTAGAAAAACTGATCAGTTTTTCTAAGGGTGCCAAATAATGTCCCCTGTGGTTCTGAACATTTTTGAGAAGTTTTTGGACTTAGTCATTCTTTCATTAAAACATAGGCATCCAGCACGCATGCGCAATGCGGTGCTTGAAGCCTATAGAGCAGGGCGGGTGTACAGACGTCACCCGATGCCAGAAATGATGCGATTTGCGTATTACAGCCCCATTGCAGCCTTGCCAGCTGCGGAGTGAATTTTCTCCGAACAAGTTTACCAATTTCAAATATAGCACAAATATTAACCATTCGGTTCAAGACCAGAAACCCGAACAATTTACTAAAAAATAGTTGAACACTGCTTTGTTCGGGAAAAAAGTTTGAAATTCACAATGGCCCTAAAATGTTTCCTGATTTTTGGGGCAAAAATGCCACATGTCTTCTCACCGGAAGACCCACTGGCTGGGGAAAACAAGGTGTTTTTGACATCTGCAGCGTGTGAATTTTGGATACAGTGCCAGATGTGATCACGGCTGAGAAGTGAAGGAACCTTAAAATGTCCTTAAAACATCCATTTAACCCTAGAACGCATACCCATAGAAATCTACACATTCACGCACCTGGGGCCTTTTAGGCCCATTTTCAATTATCATGGAATAACTAAAAAAATACTTTTCAAAGTTTATTGCAAAGTAAGGATGCATTCCCACTAGCGCTGGAGTCCGCCAGGATGGGATTCTGTAATGGATCTGACCTCCTGGTGACCCCAGCTAAGGCTGGCGGACGCATACCTGGGGCCTCGCAGGCCTGCCAGGTTACCTGTTTTCTATTTTCTGTAAAATTACTTTAGTTAGATTTTTGAAACTCTAGGTATTCCTCAGGTATATAGTTGTTAGTAATTTCCAGTTGTTTTATATATTTTTATGCTATAGGCATTTCGGTATAACAACCTTTTTTTGGGACTACCCCATATTCACGCACCTGGGGCCTTGTTAGGCCTGTGTGCAAATAACACGGAATAACTCAAATAAAAATACTTTTCAAAATTTATTTTACAATTGCAAAGTAAGTATGCATTCCCAGTAGCGCTGGGGTCCGCCAGGAGGGGATCCGTAATGGATCTGACCTCCTGGTGACCCCAGCTAAGGCTGGCGGAATGACTGTGCCATTGTAATTTTAGATGTCAGTAAACTAAAAAGAAAAAAAAGAAAAAGATTACAATCAGGCTTGTGCACTGTAAACAGTATGTGATAAGACTCTTTGTTAGGGTCCCAGCACACCAAGCGATATAAAGCAGGTAAAGTGCAGCCCCCCTCCTCTTACCTCCAACAGATCACTTTCTTGTAGTGCAGTAGAAGCCTCTGGTTTTGGAGCTCAGAAAGTTTCTATTTCCAGACAAAAGAAAGCTGACTTCTTCCTCCAAAGCTTCAGCAATTAGGACAAAAAGACCTGTGATGAGGTCAGAGACACATGACTTTGTGAGGGAGCCTCCCTTCCAAGATCACATGACCATGTTGTCATGCAGAATCCACACTCTTCCCAGAGTCATAAAAGTTCTTCCCCAGCAACAATACAGACAAAAAGACTGAATATCACATGTAAACCTAGTACGGGCCTAAAATATGGGGTAGTCCCAAAAAAGGTTGTTATACTGAAATGTCTGTAACATAAAAATATATGAATAACTGGAAATTACTAACAACTATATACCT
>JARQOC010000004.1:288052849-288125175 GCA_033576535.1 Allobates femoralis | reverse complement strand
GCTATCTCAACAGCTGGGAATTCCAGAAACCTTAAAAACTCTGTTAAAGCTACGAGGCTAACAGCTATCATGAGACACGGTGGCTGAGAGCTCCAGTAACCTTAAAGTCTGCCTTAAAGGCTCCATTAAGACTTCTGGACCTCACAACTACCGGACACTCAGGCTGTGCTGCTGCCTTGACTTGCAGTTTGAGTTCAATCTAGGGAAGTGAACTAAGTGCCGGACTGTTGGACTGCTTTGCCAAGGTGACACACAGACAGTCTGGCACCGAGTTCAACTGAAGTCACAACTCACACAGATGATACCATGAGAACTGCCAGAAGTGACTTCAGGTGAACTCAGTGACGGACTGTCGGACTGCGCTGCCACCTTTATGTGCAATCAGACAGCCTGGCACTGAGTTCACCTGAGATCACTTCTTGCAGCTTATATGCTGCTCTCAGTGCATCCCAGGGGCTGCAGTGAGAAGTCACGTGTTCTAATCTCACCACTCACCATGACCTCTGGATGTAGCAGAGGCGAGATCATGGTAGGATATCGTGTTGATTATGTTTGAGCTTCAGGGGTGTTTGGGGGGTTACTAGATTGGTATTAGAGCATGTTTTTTTTATTTAAAATAAAGGATTTTTGTGTGTTTGTGTTTTTTTCTTTTTACTTACAGGGCTGGTAATGGGCGAGTCTCATAGAAACCTATCCATTACCAACCTAGGGTTGATATATCAAGAAGAGTGTATCCAGCCGATGAACGGCAGTGCTTCCCAGGACTCACATCCAAAGATGATATTTTGAATTTTTTATTTGGTAAGTTAAAAAAGAGGCGATACCACACGTTTCAGATACAGTATATATCCTTCTTCAGGTTTCATAAACACACAGTACAGATCCCCTGATACCTGAAGAAGGATATATACTGTATACGAAATGCATTGTATCTCCTCTAACTTACCAAATTAAAATTTATCTTTGGATGTGAGTCCTGGGAAGCACTGCCGTTCATCGGCTGGATGCACTGCCGTTCATCGGCTGGATATTCATCATGTGTGAGCTTATATCTGGCAGTCTGGCTCTTTCACTTGGATCCACCCGAGGCAAGCTGCAAGCACTTTCCATTGAGAAGTATCCCAAAGGGATTTCTGATGGTACACAATCCAAGCCTGCATTAGTCTTCTATTGAGTGAGTGCATAAAATTGTGCACCCATCAAATACTGTAATATTATGTTTATGCACTTATGACGCCGCATTTTGTCTCCCAAACAGGGTTTTTTTCTTTTCGTATAACCTAGGGCTTGATGGCTGCTGTGATTTTGACAAATCACAACTGACATCAACCGCAAGAGGGCAGTTGGGATGAGACAATTGAGGGGTGGCAGTGGCCTGCTATTTGTAGGATGAGGAGGGCCCAATAACCATGCACCTTCCAGCCTGAGAATGCCAGTCCCTAGCTGTCTGCTTTATCTGCACTGGTTATCAAAAATGGGCTGGCTCCCACATTGATTTTTTTGTCATTTATTTATTTTTTAAATGGCGTGGGGATGCCTCTATCTTTGATCATCAGCTAAGGTAAAGAACACAGCTGCAGCCCACAGTTGTCTACTTTACTTGTGCTAGTTGTCACAAATAGCCGGGGAACCACACATGATGTTTTTTTTCATTGCGCCTCCCAATCACTTTAATGCTAGTAGCAAAGATGGCAGTGGCATTACTGTGATTGGCTAGAAATTTGCGCATGTTTATTGTCTGAAAATGTCAAACATGCAGGGAAGGGACTTGAAACTCACGAAGTAAAAACCAAACTACTCGATAAGTAACGAATATCCAGAATACCTTAATATTCATGCAAGTAATGAATAGTGCTGAATATATTTGCTCATCACTACATTATAATAATGCATGTAATATTTATATAGGCAATCAAAGAGAGGTAACTGCTATTTGATAGTAGATAAAAATATAATTGTTTATTCTATGCATCCACAGGTTATGGATCCCACGAACAAAGAGGTAAGCAACTGAAAGCCTGTATGCAGATTTATATATCAATGTCTTAAAATTAATGATTCAACTCCTAGACAACTTTAGGATTTTCCGTTTGCACACTTAAATTTTTTCCCTATATGGTAAATCTGAACTGGCATTAAGACTCTCCAGGTCAATATGAGTTCATAAATACCAAATATAGGCAGTGGTGTAGCAACTGTATGTGGCGCCCGGGGCGGTCGAAAAATTTGCCGCCCCCTTGGTCGTTGATAATTCCGGGGGTCAGGGGGTACCGCTAGTGGGTTAGGAGCCACTTAAGTGTACCTGTTAATCAGGGTCAAATTCAATGGTGATCAACTGCTGTAGGATGCACGCTTGTGGCCCCCGGGATCCGGAACGGCCGCTGGCATTTAGTTATGATGTCATGCCGTAATGCCGTAAAGTGCGGGCAGCGACATCACCACAGGTCCTATCACCGATCACCAGTGTCCCTATTATAGTCATCATATTGTTATCTGGAACAACAATGTTAACAATTCCCCAATAGAACACGCTGGGATATACAGTATATAGCACCAAAGATAGAAGAATGGAATAAATCAAACACTGAATACAAACAATCTAACTGTAAATTAATGAGAATAAACAGTAATATACACATAGGAAACATTGCACACGGAGGAAGATAGTAATATACAGGTCAACACATAGTACAGAGAGCAAAGGATGGCAATATAAGGTGTACACCTAGTACAAGGCTCGCACACACACACACAGGCACGGCTCGCACACACACACACAGAGGCACGGCTCGCACACACAGAGGCACGGCTCGCACACACAGAGGCACGGCTCACACGCACACACACACATAGAGGCACGGCTCACACACACACAGAGGCACGGCTATCACACACACACAGGCACGGCTATCACACACACAGAGGCACGGACACAGAGGCACGGCAATCACACACACACAGAGGCACAGCTATCACACACACACAGAGGCACGGCTATCACACACACACAGAGGCATGGCTATCACACACACACAGAGGCACGGCTATCACACACACACAGAGGCACGGCTATCACACACACAGAGGCACGGCAATCACACACACACAGAGGCACGGCTCGCACACACAGAGGCACGGCTCACACGCACACAAACACATAGAGGCACGGCTCACACACACACAGAGGCACGGCTATCACACACACACAGAGGCACGGCTATCACACACACACAGAGGCATGGCTATCTCACACACAGAGGCACGGCCCGCATAAACACACACACAGAGGCACGGCACCGACAACACAACCTCCCACACACACACACAGAGGCACGGTCCGCACACACACACACAGAGGCACGGCTCGCCACACGACAGCCGCACACACAGAGGCACGGCTCACGCAACACCACATAGAGGCAGGCTCGCACACACACAGAGGCACTGGCTCACACACCACACAACACACAGAGGCACGGCTCACACACACACAGAGGCACGGCTATCACACACACACAGAGGCACGGCAATCACACACACACAGAGGCACGGCTATCCACACACACACAGAGGCACGGCAATCACACACACACAGAGGCACGGCAATCACACACACACAGAGGCACGGCTATCACACACACACACCAGAGGCACGGCAATCACACACACACAGAGGCACGGCAATCACACACACACAGAGGCACAGCTATCACACACACACAGAGGCACGGTTATCACACACACACAGAGGCACGGCTATCACACACACACAGAGGCACGGCTATCACACACACACAGAGGCACGGCTATCACACACAGAGGCACGGCAATCACACACACACAGAGGCACGGCACGCCACTGAATATAGGCCTAGTTCACACATACCAATGCCTTTTTTTAGCCTTTAGAAAAACTGATCAGTTTTTCTAAGGGTGCCAAATAGTGTCCCCTGTGGTTCTGAACGTTTCTGAGAAGTTTTTGGACTTAGTCATTCTTTCATTAAAAACGCATATGCGTTAACCCATGCATTAACGCAGGTGCCTATATGTGCCATGCGTTAACCCATGCGTTTCTCATAATGCCCCATGTTAAAAAAAATGCATGCGTTTTTTACAAAACCCATGCGTTTTTTTACAGCATCCAAGAAACACTGCATGCAGTGTTTTTTGGAATGGGGAAAAAAAACGCATGTCTGGTTAAAAATCGCAGCTTCACTTAAGTGCACCATGCGTCAACAGCTAAAAAACGCAGAGAATGCCAAAAAAACTGATGTGTGAACTAGGCCATATATAGTTTTTTTTTTATTAAGTGGAGAAAATTACCGTATTTTTCGCTTTATAAAACACATCGGATTATAAGACGAACCCCAAAATTAGGTGAAGAAAAAGAGAATTTTTCTTTTGTAATGTTAAATGTGGTCCATCTTATAATGCAAGTGTCCATCTTAGGCTGTTTTCACATAGCGATTTTTGGCCATCCGTGGCTGTCCGTTGTAAAACAGACAGCCACGGATCCAATTTAGCCCCCATGTATCTGTATGAGCACGTATTGGTGCTCTATTGCCATCTGATTTGTGACGGATCAGATTCTGTTCGATTTTTTGCTGTACCCAGAATTGGAGACTTCTCCGATTTTGGGCACAGCAGACCAAATCAGACACAATCAGATCCGGCGCGATCCATGGCAAATAACATGGGGGCCTATGGAGAACGGGTCCGGAAAAACATTAGATCATTTCCCGGACACGATTTTAGTGTACTGAGCATGCCCAGTACACTAAAACTGCTCTTCCCATGGTATTTCACTTTCGCATTGTATATACATACATTGCGGAAGTGAAGCAAGGGTTAAAAATAAAAAAAAAGATCCTCACCAGCATTTGTTCTGCGATGTGTGCCATCTATCTCCGAGCTTAAGGACCTGTGTATCAGCTGACCGGGCGGGGCAACCCGATCAGCTGATTGGTTACATGACCGCATCAGCTGAGCGGTTTAAATTGCACGCCCACCAAAATCGATCGCCGGTCGGGTGATTTAAACCGCTCAGCTGATGCGGTCATATAATGTTAATGTAATATAAAATATAATGTTTTGATCACTCTTTTTTCTTGTTATATATAATATGATATATAGATAAGAAGGAAACTGACAGCACTCACAGGGTTAATGAAGTTCCTTGTTTATTCAACCTGGGGGGTTGACATCAGTGTGGGGAGAGGGAGTGAGTAGTTGGTGGAAGAAGGCACGCCGTTTGGCGGGGCGTCCACTTCAGTGGGTCCTATTCTCAGCGTGTGATATCAGATGCTTTTACAAAATAGGGAGGATCTGTTCACGTCACCTATTTAGTAAGAGGATCTGATATCACACGCTGTGAATAGGACCCGTTGAAGCGGAAACCCTGCGAAGCAGTGAGACCCTGCGAAGAGTAGTTGTTTGACGACTCCTCACTTCCTCTCACCGCACTGATGTTAAACATCCCCAGTTGAATAAACAAGGAGCTTCATTAACCCGGTGAGTGCCTTCTGTTTCCTTCTTATCTTTGCTCACAGAATTCATCATGCTTATCTGACGTGCAACACTGGCTCCACGAGACGACCTACATGTTCACACAGGCAGGACCTGGCCAGTCTACAATCATTATACATGGCTTTGGTGCCTGGTTGTTAACTCTTTGCTTACTAAACTAATGTTAATGTTTATAGTGCAATAAATCAGGCATTAATCTAATTAATGCATCACTAATATATCTTTCAACTTATATTCCTGTTTTTATGACCTATAGTATATATCTCTTTTATAACTTCTTTAATTTTGTATCTTCATAAAGTCTATGTTTTATATTCATGTTATACAAATTCTAAATGGTGGAGATCATTGTAGGTTATGTATCTTAACTGTTGTAGATTACATTGTCTTAATTTTATATCTTGATATTTTTCTGTTTTTATATTACGCCCAAGTTTAAAAAGCTCTTGGTACATATCTACACAAATATTGATTGTGAATGTCTTGATTATCTATATAATCACACCCTTACTAAAGGCCCAAAGCATTAGAGAGACCCACAGCCAAACTGCACCATGAAGCTCTACAGCAGGGGCCCCCTACTTTTAGCTTGGAAGTCACATGTTGCTTCTGGGCCCATAGTTTGTGGCTAGTGGCTGTCTTGCAGCTTGGTGCATTAGCAACAGATCTAGCTAACAGCTGTGAAGAGCAGGTCTCCAGATGGTGAATTTTATGAGAGGTTCTACATAGAAGTGCTGATCTGAATAGGGGTAGGGTAGGAACTTAATGGATCTTAGTATACTGTCTTGGTGTGATATCTGTGGAGAAGCTTTGACTGTCTTCATACGGGTAATGGGGGCTCAGTACTGCGTGGGGAAAGGTGCTGGATGTGGCTCATGACCCTCTTTCAGATTTGAATGTGGCTCTCCAGGTCAGAAAGGTTGGGGACCTCTGCTCTACAGGTCGAGAATCAAGACTTTGCTTATACTTGTATGCAGCAGTGAATTTTCACTTCCTGTCTGAATATTTATGATTTTGGTTTCGTTTGGGAATAATATTTTAGTTGCTGAAATGCAAGTATTTTCAGCTAAAAATCAATCTTACAATTGGGTATCATTACAAATGTTGCACTATTTTCCTTTTATAGACCCTGGAAAAATTGTAATGATACCTAAATGCAAAAATATTTTAACCCAAAATACATTCATTTATGTGATAAAACCTCAAAAGGTAGACAACCCATTTAAATAACTCTGACTCCATGCAGTCTTCGCTAGGTAGAGCTATAAAATAAGTAGTGATTTCAATGGAAACTGTAAGGGCCTTTTCACACCTGCATTTTGCCTGCGTTTGTATTTGTATGCGTTTTGACCACTAAAAACGCAACCAGATGCATGTATTAACGCACCCATAGGGTGCAATGCAAAACACATTGCAAACACATCCAAAAACGTGGGCTGCCGCGTCTAGGGCTGCTTTTGCAATAACACATGCATTTTGTGTTTTTGCATGCGTTTGCAATGCATTTTGCATTTCAGCCTATGGGTGCGTTAATGCATGTGTTTGATGCGTTTTTAGTGGTTAAAAACATATACAGATGCAAAAGCAGGCCAGCCTTAGACGTGAACTGGGCCTAAAAGATTCAATAGGGAAAAGACCTAGCTCACCATTATATAATTGAGTCCAGTATGCATGGATCAGTGTTCAGACTAGGTGTCCAACACATGAGTAGCAAATTAATTCAGATGTTCCAGCCGCTGGATAAATATTAAAGGGATCCTGTCACCCCCAAAATGCCTCCTAAGCTATGAAAACATGTCCCTGCAGCATTCCCTCACTAATCCCACACTCCTTTTTGCTCATAAAAGCAGCCTGTGAAAGTGTAGAAAAACGTTATATAACTTACTCATTATCGATGTTAATGAGCAGGGACTATATTCTTTACTCACCCAGGCGGGTCATGTTCGTCATAATAGCACACCTTAATAGGCGTGATCTTCAATGCCTATTGTAATTAGCACCTCCCAGCGCTCCTCAGCGCTGGCGAGGCTGCAATGGGGCTGTAATGACGCGAATCGCATCATTTCCGGCATCGGGTAATGTATGTACACCCGTGCCGCTCTATTAGGCATCCAGCACGCATGCGCAATGCGGTGCTTGAAGCCTATAGAGCGGCGCGAGTGTACATACGTCACCCGATGCCGGAAATGATGCGATTCGCGTCATTACAGCCCCATTGCAGCCTTGCCAGCGCTGAGGAGAGCTGGGAGGCGCTAATTACAATAGGCATTGAAGATCACGCCTATTAAGGCGTGCTATTATGATGAAGATTGCCCGCCTGGGTGACTAAAGAATATAGCCCCTGCTCATTAACATCGATAATGAGTAAGTTACCGTATATACTCGTGTATAAGCCGACCCGTGTATAAGCCGACCCCCCTACTTTTGCCCCCAAAACCTGGGAAAATCTATTGACTCGCGTATAAGCCGAGGGTGGACCCCAGCACAGGTATACAGCCCCCAGCAGTGGTATACAGGCCCCAGCAGTATGATATACAGCAGCCCCCAGTGGTATATACAGCAGCCCCAGTGGTATTGCAGCCCCTATATACAGCAGCCCCAGTGGTATTGCAGCCCCAGTGGTGTATACAGCAGCCCCTATATACAGCAGCCCCAGTGGTATTGCAGCCCCAGTGGTATTGCTGCCCCTATATACAGCAGCCCCAGTGGTATTGCAGCCCCAGTGGTATTGCAGCCCCTATATACAGCAGCCCCAGTGGTATTGCAGCCCCAGTGGTATTTCAGCCCCTATATACAGCAGCCCCAGTGGTATTGCAGCCCCAGTGGTGTATACAGCAGCCCCTATATACAGCAGCCCAGTGGTATTGCAGCCCCTGTATACAGCAGCCCCAGTGGTATTGCAGCCCCAGTGGTGTATACAGCAGCCCCTATATACAGCAGCCCCAGTGGTATTGCAGCCCCAGTGGTATTGCAGCCCCAGTGGTATTGCAGCCCCTGTATACAGCAGCCCCAGTGGTATTGCAGCCCCAGTGGTGTATACAGCAGCCCCAGTGGTATTGCAGCCCCTGTATACAGCAGCCCCAGTGGTATTGCAGCCCCAGTGGTGTATACAGCAGCCCCTATATACAGCAGCCCCAGTGGTATTGCAGCCCAAGTGGTATTGCAGCCCCTATATACAGCAGCCCCAGTGCGGTATACAGCAGCCCCAGAGGGGTATACAGCAGCCCCAGAGGGGTATATAGCAGCCCCAGAGGGGTATACAGCAGCCCCAGAGCTGTATACAGCAGCCCCAGAGCTGTATACAGCAGCCCCAGAGGGGTATACAGCAGCCCCAGAGGGGTATATAGCAGCCCCAGAGGGGTATATAGCAGCCCCAGAGGGGTATACAGCAGCCCCAGAGGGGTATACAGCAGCCCCAGAGGGGTATATAGCAGCCCCAGAGGGGTATACAGCAGCCCCAGAGGGGTATACAGCAGCCCCAGAGGGGTATATAGCAGCCCCAGAGGGGTATACAGCAGCCCCAGAGGGGTATACAGCAGCCCCAGAGGGGTATACAGCAGCCCCAGAGGGGTATATAGCAGCCCCAGAGGGGTATACAGCAGCCCCAGAGGGTATACAGCAGCCCCAGAGGGGTATATAGCAGCCCCAGAGGGGTATACAGCAGCCCCAGAGGGGTATTTAGCAGCCCCAGAGGGGTATACAGCAGCCCCCGCTGTATACAGCAGCCCCCGCTGTATACAGCGGTACCCGGCTGTATACAGCCCTCCCCCCTGGTATACCGGGCCCCCCTGTGGCAACCTGTAAAGGAAGCGATGATTATACTTATCGGGTCGCTGTCGCCGACGCCGCCACTCTGTCACCGTCCGTCACCGCGCTCCTTCCCGTCTTCATGCTTCCTTCACGGGCGCACAGAAAATGACGTCATTTCCTGTGCGACGGTGAAGGAAGCATGAAGACCAGGAGGAGCGCGGTGACGGACGGTGACAGAGCGGTGGCGTCGGCGACAGCGACCCGATAAGTATAATCATCGCTTCCTTTACAGGTTGCCACAGGGGGGGCCCGGTATACCACGGGGGGGGGGGCTGTATACAGACGGGTATATATATTTTTTTTTTATGATTACCGTATATACTCGTGTATAAGCCGAGGGGGGACTTTTCAGCACATTTTTTGTGCTGAAAAACTCGGCTTATACACGAGTATATACGGTATATAACGTTTTTCTACACTTTCACAGACTGCTTTTATGAGCAAAAAGGAATGTGGGATTAGTGAGGGAATGCTGCAGGGACATGTTTTCATAGCTTAGGAGGCGATCTTTCCCCCGTATGCTGTAACTACTTCAGCATTTATTTAGGCTTCATTATTTTTGGAGCGTTGGTTCAAATGATTTTTTACATAATTTTTTTGGCAGGATTGGGTGGAATGAGAAAATGGATGTTAACAATGATAATAAAAATAATAAAAAAAAGTGTAAGAGGAGTGTATTTGGGTTCATTTTCAAATAATATATTTATTAGTGTGGCTATTTTTGTCCCTACGTACTTGGTTACAAAACAGAAAAAACTGCACAGCACTCACAGACACAATGTGAACTGGTGCCAAGCAGGGACACTGAGTTAAACAACTAGAAAAAATTCTCTGCAGCACTCAGCTACTTCCAATGATGTACATATGCTAACAAGCTATATATATTTGAGAAAAAAATTTAAAAGCTTACGTTTTTTTCAAAAAACTCAAAAATTCTACTCACAGACACAATGTGAACTGGTGCCAAGCAGGGACACTGAGTTAAACAACTAGAAAAAATTCTCTGCAGCACTCAGCTACTTCCAATGATGTACATATGCTAACAAGCTATATATATTTGAAAAAAAAATTTAAAAGCTTACGTTTTTTTCAAAAAACTCAAAAATTCTACTCACAGACACAATGTGAACTGGTGCCAAGCAGGGACACTGAGTTAAACAACTAGAAAAAATTCTCTGGAGCACTCAGCTACTTCCAATTATGTACATATGCTAACAAGCTATATATAGTTGAGAAAAAAATTTAAAAGCTTACGTTTTTTTCAAAAAACTCAAAAATTCTAATTTTTGCGACAAAGTGACCCCAGGTCTGATGAGTCCTAGCGATGACATCCCTGTCCTCCTTTTCCTCCCTGAGTGGACTCATCAGACCTGGGGTCACTTTGTCGCAGTTGATATGCAAACAGACATTGGCCAATGTATGTACTAAGAACCTCAGAAATAAAAAAATAAGAATTTTTGAGTTTTTTGAAAAAAACGTAAGTTTTTAAATTTTTTTCTCAAATATATATATATAGCTTGTTAGCATATGCACATCATTGGTAGTAGCTGAGTGCTGCAGATAATTTTTTCTAGTTACTTACTTGGTTAGTGATATCGGATATCTCAATGATGCCTCAACATTACTAACCTCTTGCCTTGCTGCCAGTACCCAGCTGACATCAACTCCAAATACCATTACCCTGTTTGCCAATGCACCTAGGCAGCAAGTGAGCCAGGGAAAAGCACCAGGAGTGGTGCATCTACTTGGGGCGCCACTCCTGGGGCAGCTTGGCCTGCTAATTATTTTCAAGATTTTAAAGTCTTATAAGATTTTAAATATTACTCAACTTTTCAGCTCTTCAAGTGGGTGGATAAATAGATAGACAGATAGATGTAAAGTAGAGATAGATTTATAGCAAGATGGACAAAATAGATAGATTTACCAATACAGAACAGAATAGATTTACCAATAGATACATGTCAAACAGCTATATAATGTCCCACTCCCTATATGTTGTAAGCTTGCACCCTTTAGTACCTTTCATTTTGCACTAAATGGTGTTTTAGCCTGGTATTTAGCGTTAACCCCTTCCCAACCCTTTATGTAATACAGCATCAAAGGTCGGGTCCCGGTGTTTGATGTGAGCTCCGGTGGGCGCTCACATCAAACACCTGACATCTCAGCTGATCTCATCAGCTGAGATGTCGGGCTTCCAGCACCGATCGGATCCGGAATCCGATCGGTGTGGTTAACCCTTTTGATTCCGCTGTCATTCACTGACAGCAGGATCAAAAACCGCCTCGGCGGGGAACGCGCTGTTCTCTGCCTGCACCAGAGATACTTGCGATAATATTACAAGATCTCTGGAACTAACATGATAGCCCAGGTTTCTGCCGAGACCCCGGAGGCTATCAGGGACTTCTTCCTGTGAGTGCTTGGCAAGTGCTGCCAACCATTGACAGTGCGCATTTGTGACAGGTCTCGATGCTCATCTTGACCTGACACAAGTGATTGGACCCTGCAGCAGTGTGCCTCCCTATGGGGGTGTGTAAAATGAAGAATTAATTGGTAAATAAAGTTTTTGCAAACATGAAAAAATAAACATAAAAGTTCAAATCACCCCGCTTTTCCCCCATTCAAAATAAAAGTATTAAAAAAAACCAAAAAAATACACATATTTGGTATCCCCGCATTCAGAAACAACTGATCTATCAATATATAAAATCAATTAATGAGAGCCGTAAACTGTGTAATAAAGAAAAGGGTCCAAACTCCAAAATTTAATTTTTTTTGGTCGCCGTAACATTGCTATAAAATGCAATAACAGGCGATCAAAATAGTGCATTCACCCAAAAATGGTATCATTAGGAACATCAGCTCAAGATGCAAAAAATAAGCCATCACACAGCCCCAGATCCCGAAAAATGAGAACGCTTGCAGTACATGGTGCAAAAAGTGTGATTTTTTTTTCAAATTTCTTAATTGTTTTCCACCACTTTGATACCAATAAAAGTATACATATTTGGTATCTACGAACTCGTACTGACTTGAGGCATCACACTGTCATATCAGTTTTACCACATAGTGAACATGGCGACTAAAAAATCCAAAACACAAACGTGTAATTACACTTTTTTGGAAATTTCATTGAACTTGGAATTTTTTCCTATTTCCCTGTACACTGTATGGTAAAATAAATGATTGCATCTGAAAGTAAAACTTGTCCTGCAAACAACAAGCCATCATATGTCTATATTGACGGAAAAATAAAAAAGTTATGACTCTTGGAAGCAGGGGAGCAAAAAACGAAAAAATGAAAAGTCATGAAGCATTTAAAAAAGTAATCAAAAAAATAAAAAAAAGCCCCAACCCCCTATTTTTCTTTGCCCTCTAGGGTATAGCAGACAGCTGCAGCCTGCAGACAGCAGCTGGTGGCTTCATTTTGGCTGTTATTAAAATTAGGGCTACCTCATAGCAATTTTTTTAATTCTTTATTAATTTTTACAGTATTCTGACACTAGTTTGGTTGCCATATTGGAAACAAATCAAAGACGCTGGCAGAAAGGGTGTGCAGGGCTAACCCTGCTTTTAACCAATTCGGGGAGGGGGAAGCAGTGATTATGTCTGAGGTTCATGAGCTGGTATGGAAGCTTGGTGACAGCGGCGCTGACACTTGCTAATTAATAGTGTAGGAAGATAATGTCTGTGCCTAAATAGCAGGACTTCATTGTAAAATGTCTTGAGCTGTGTTTGGCAGCTTTTGAGCCCCTTTGAAGGTGTTTTCTAGGCCCATGATTTTGTCTCCCATTGATTTGAATGGGTTTTTGGAAGTTTGGTGAACAGTTCCCCAATCTTTTCAGCAAACATATGCCCATTCGGCAAACCAAGCAGAACCCAAACTTCAAAAGTTTCACTCATCTCTACACATGTTCATGCAGTTCATCCTATCACCTAACATGTTGATCCAGGGGAGGGTAAAATTCCCAAAGAGACAGATGAAAAATGCTTCATATTAGGGGAAAATTTACAAATTGGTTCATCAGTTTCAGCCATTCATCAATATATATTTGTATGCTTATAATTTGTAACATTTTGATCTGCTTATTCATATTATTACAGAAAAACTTTATGCAGGTCACTATGGTGTAGAAGAGCAAAATATCAATCAAAAAGAGGCCTGGATTGATGTAGGAGGACTTGGAGGCTATGGAACACATCATACTGAAGAGGATGGACATGCTATGTCTGGATATCAATTTGAGATAGGAGGATATAACACCCCATATGAATTCCAGCTTAGTCCCGATCAAGGATATAACTTTCAAAATGAGGTCCAATTTGGCTTTGAAACGGCATATAACGATCATGGCCATGCACATATAGACCAACATGGAGGGTATGGATATGATGTTTTCTTCGGCTTAGGTGAGTAACAAATATCTTTAACTGCTTATTGCTAAATATGTTTCCAATGTTTCAAATTATCAAATTAAGCAGTGGATTATAAAATGGTTTTATTCTTTTTTTATGGAATATGATATATTCAGCAACGCAATCAACAATAAAATGATGTCTTATATAAATTTGTTTGTTTGGCAGGAGGACATGGCAGTCACGGAGGATACGTACAAACAGGTATATTTAGACAATTTTTCATATGAAAAGCTTATTATTCTTATAATTATTAGTATTATTAAATTAATTAATTTATTTAGATTCCATGGTGCTGTACATGAGAAGGGTTTCATTAAAAATATATAGGTTACAGTTGACAATCTATGAATGACAGACTTGCACAGAAAAGGGAGGGCCCTGCATTGAAGGCTTATTGTCTGCAAGATAATGAAAGAGACAGTTGGTTGGGTGGTTACGGTAATTCTACTGGTGTTGAGATGGGTTATTGCAGGCTGTAATCTTTCTTGAAGGGAGGTGTTTTCAAGTTCTGTCTAAAAGTTTCAAATATGAGGGATAATAGGATATGATGGATCACAGAATTCCAGAGGATGGAAGATACTCTAGAGAGGTTTTGGAGGAACGTAGTAGTGTGGAGGATAGAAGGGCATTATATATCAGAAGATTAGTTCAGAGTTACATGCAGGAAACAGATTTTGAATGGTTTTGTAGGTCAATGCTAGTAGCTTGAACTGGATACAGTGACAAATTGGGAACCAACAAAGGAATTTACAGAGAGCAGAAATGAAGGAGTAGCGATAGAGGTGAATTAGACAAGGTGCAGAGTTAAGGATGGCCTGGAGAGGAACTGGAGTGTTAGCAGGGAGGCCACAGAGGAGGATATTGCAACAATTGAGATGGAAGATAATGGGAACCTAAATTACAATTTATAAGATTCAGGGTTTAGGAAAGTACAGATTCTGGAAATATTTTTAAGTTCGAGGCAGCATGATGTAGAAAGAGCTTGGGTGTGCAGTTTGAAGGACAGGGCAGAGTTGACGGTTATTCTAAGGCAGCAGACTTCCGGTAAAGGGGTGCACTTGATGTAATTTATTATATTATTATTATTATAATATTATTATTCATTGTGATACATCGATTGTGTAGGGGAGTTTGGTGAGATGGAGGAAAGAAGAGGAGTTCAGTTTTGATCACTGACCTTGAAGAAGCATAATGAATAACAAAAAGGAGGGTATGGCTGATAGACACTCTGGAATTGTGGAGAGCAAGGAGGTTACATCTGGGCCTGAGAGGTAGATTTGAGTGTCATCAGCATATAGGTGGTGCTGGAAGCCATGTCAATTTATGAGTTGCCTGAGGCCAAAGGTATAGATTGAAATGAGTAGGTGCGAATAGGAAAGAAGATTAATAAGATTGCCTTTAGTGATGGCAGTGAGGAAGATTATGGGGAAGGATATTAATCTTTTATATAGAGGGGCCGTGGTGATTGAGCTGTAAAACTTGCATTGTTTGGTTGATCTTGTTTTTTACATGTGGGGCAAAGTCTTCTGCAGAGATGAGGGAAATTAGAGGAGGCAGTGGTTGGAAGTTAAAAGTGTTGAATAATTGTTTCAGGTTTTACGATAAAGAAGATACAAGGGTTAGTGTTTAGTATATATATTATTATATAGTTATAGCTTGATTAAAGATCCATATCCATTAATTTCAACTTTTCTCATTCAAATTTTGATTAGTTATAACCTTTAAACCCTTAAAGTTTGCGTTATTAGCTAAGTATCAAGACATTGGTATTGAATCTATCATACTTATTCCTTGTGGCAGAGCATTATATTGATACAGTATTCTTAACTGTAAAGAACATACGGTATAGGAGAAAAAGAGCCGGGGTTTGTCCGCGCTAGACCTAAACCTTTATTTACACTCAAGCCAACGCGTTTCATGGCCACCTGGCCACTTCATCAGGGCACGCTGGTGTCCCTCATTTACCGCCTTAGTGCGCTCCCCCTCTCTCTAATTTTTTGTAACTGTAAAGAAGACATTCCTTTTTAGATGCCTAAATTGCTTTTTTTCAACATATATGTCCTCACAACCATTCACACAAAATAAATAAGAGCACAATTTTATTTATTTGTATTGTACCCTCCATAAATTTATAACTGTAAATGTGATCACTTCTTTAGCATCTTTTTTCCAATCAAAATAAGCTTGATTTTTCAAGCCTTTTATTGTCAAATATTTTCCATTCTATTTAGTCTAGTCCACATTGTGGAGTCCAAATTTTAATCCCATATTCAAAATATGGTCTTCCAAGATGTTTCTTTATAGAGATACTAGCTGTAGTACCCAGCTACGCCCGGGTTAATAAATAACTGATGTTAGCTATAACAAAATAGAATTTGAATATGTCATATTAATGACCTGTAAGAAAATAGAAGCTGAGCTGTGATTGATTGCTATAGGCAGCCTAATAAATCTCCAGGCAACAGTAAACCCTCCCCCTGGCCGGGCAGTATATGTTACCTTACACATACACATAATAGACAGCTCATGTGACTGACATCTGCCTTAATTCCCTATATGGCACATGAGTTGCACATTGGCTGTTTTTAATCAGATGTTTATATTTGGAAATTAAAGATAGCAGACGTATGAGGTGAGTTGTGTGAAGTGATTTGTGCACATCTCTGTCTGTCTGTGTGGTGTGTGTGTCCCTGGGGTGTGTGTATGTGTGTGTCCCTGTGGGGTGAGTGCATGTGTCCCTATAGAGTGTGTATGTCCCTGTGGGGGGGGGGTCTGTGTGGTGTGTGTGTTTCTGTTGTGTGTGTCTCTTTGTGGTGTGTGTCCCTGTGGGGTGAGTGCATGTGTCCCTATAGGGTGTGTATGTGTGTGTGTCCCTGTGGGGGGTCTGTGTGGGGTGTGTGTGTTTCTGTGTTGTGCGTCTCTCTTTGTGGTGTGTGTGTGTGTCCCTGTGGGGTGAGTGCATGTGTCCCTATAGGGTGTGTATGTGTGTGTGTCCCTGTGGGGGGGGGTCTGTATGGTGTGTCCCTGTGTTGTGTGTGTGTGTGTGTGTCCCTGTGGGGTGAGTGCATGTGTCGCTATAGGGTGTGTGTGTGTGTGTCCCCGTGGGGGTGGGGGTGTGTCTCTGTGTTGTGTGTGTGTCTCTTTGAGATGTGTGTGTGTTTGTTCGGGTGTGTGGTGAGTATCCAATATTGGGGCTGCACCTTAGCGACTATACACTTGCTGTTACTCTTTGAGTATGTGTGGTGTGTATACATGTCCCCGTGCGTGGTGAATATCTCATGTTGGGGCCCAACCTTAGTGACTATATGCTGGTATGTGCTGTTAGTCTTTGGCGCTATCATTAAGCCCCTCTCATTCACAACTGTTAACTGGTAACTGTCACTTTTTCCCCATTATGTAGATAGGGGCAAAATTGTTTGGTGAATTGGAATGAGCGGGGTTAAAATTTCGCCTCACAACATAGCCTATGACGCTCCCGGGGTCCAGACGTGTGATTGTGCAAAATTTTGTGGCTATAGCTGACAGCTGTCGATTTTCCTCAACACTTTTCCATTCATTTTTTCCCCATTATGTAGATTGGGGCAAAATTGTTTGGTGAACTGGAACGCATGGGGTTAAAATTTCGCCTCACAACATAGCCTATGACGCTCTCGGGGTCCAGACGTGTGACTGTGCAAAATTTTGTGGCTGTAGTTGCGACGGTGTAGATGCCAATCCCGGACATACATACATACATACACACATACATACATACACACACACATTCAGCTCTATATATTAGATAATATTACACAAGTATCACAGGCATTTATCTTTTTTAATTTTATTTTTCTCTACTTTGCGAATTTACTATTTCAAAACCTGTAAAGTGATAGATTAATACATTTTTTATCATTCTAGTAAAAATTAGACTTTCATGGGATCTTATCAACGTTCTTACTGCACAGACCTTTACAACATTGGGCTTGTTGATGTATGACTGCAAGAATATTGTAGAATAGAGTCAGAGAGTCAGCAGTTGCATGGAGATCACGCCGCTGTAGCAGCAGGGATCCGGCTGTCCAAGACAGTTGTACTCCTCATAAAACGTATCAGAAAAAAACAATAGACTAAAGAAGGATCCATAACTAACAACAAAATATAAAGAAACCCTAAAATTAACATACTTTATTACATATATATAAAAGCCAATAATAAATAGTATAGTATATCTGATACATAAAATATAGATAGTACCTATGTGCACAGAGACAGACAGAAACAAAGGACACCCTATCAGTCACCTCCCTCCTGTCCCCTACCTATCAGCAAAGATAGGGGATATCAAATTATCTTCTGTGTCATGTTATCCTCATATCAAAGATAAATTGTCCTCCTGAGGTTCCATTTGGTGAAACACTTTGAGGCATCTGAAGTAATGAGTATCTTCTAGAAATATCTTAGTTGTTTATTATCTATTGACCCTATCTGGAGTATTACACATTTTTTTAACTTTATTGATATTTGGGCACTATTGCACTTTTTCTTGCATAAATTGGAAGGGGTTTAACAGGGTCATAGTATGGTTAGCCGACGAGGAGCGGGAGCACCATTAACATTTCTTAGGTTGGCATCCTCTGGTAATACTATGAAACTGTTAATAAAACGGACCGCTCATAGGGCTTTATCCTATTAAAAATTGGAGTTAATTTACTGAGTGCGCTCACCTGGGCAGGTTGTGTGACACACAGATAGTTTTGATTGCTTATACGACTGCTGCAGAATCCACAAATCACGCAAACCACGAGGTAATAATCAAAGACAATGGATATACAAGTGGATGTAGACCGCACTGCCAACAGAAAGAAATCAATGTAGTATGTATTCCAAAGTAATGGTCCTTATTCATCCCACCCATTTCAGAGTGTATTCCTCACTCCTACATCCCTCCGCTCTGTGCCAGTCACTGCACTGGCTGCCTATACACTACAGGATCCAATTCAAATTGCTTGTTCTCACCCACAAAGCTCTTCACAGTGCAGCACCCCCCTACATCTCCTCCTTCATCTCTGTCTATCACCCTACTCGTTCTCTACGTTCTACAAATGACCTTCGACTAACATCTGCATTAATCCGAACATCCCACTTCCAGCACCAAGACTTCTCCCGAGCTGCAACAATTGTCTGGAATGCTCTACCCCAAGAAATTAGGACTATCCACAACTTACACAGCTTCAGGCGCTACCTAAAAACACATCTTTTTAAGGCAGCCTATCATGGTCCCCAATAGAAGTCCTTTATACCGTATATAGCCCATTCACTATCTCTCTGGACATAACTCTCCTTCAAACTCCACCAAACCCAAAAGCTCTACATAGATTGGCTGATGACCATTCATGTAATTTTTTTCCTATTTCCCTCTTTCTAAAGATGTCTGCACCATCATTGTAATAAGCCCCTGTACTTTGTGTAACCCCATCTCATAGATTGTAAGGTCTTTTGAGCAGGGTCACCTTTATTTTTGCTTTAATTATTGTATTGTATTATTTACATTGCTTCTCTGCTTTAATTAGGGTATTGCACTTTTTACATTGATTCTCTACTTTAATTACTGTATTGTATTGTTTTTATATAATTGTTACCCATGACCATTTGTATATGAACCACCGAATTGTAAAGAGCTGCGGAATATGTTGGCGCTATATAAATAAAGATTATTATTCCTTAGGGAACCAACCAAGTTGGTTGAAACGTGTTGGATGAATAAAGACCACCACTTTGGAATATATGCCGCTTTTTTATCTTTCCATTGGCAGCGTAGTCTACGTCCACTTGTATATGCATTGTCTTTTAACCTCTCCTGATAAGTAGGGGAAAGGAGGGAGGTGACTACTAGGGCGTCCTTTGTTTCTATCTGTCCCTGTGCACATAGGTACTATTTACTTTTTATGTATCAGATATACTAATGTATATTGGTTTATATACATATATGTATATATATATATATATATATATATATATATATATATCTATTATATAATCACGAATGCAGCGAGTGTCCCTTTTGAGACCGCACTCGCTGCGAGTCAGCGTGGTCATGTGGATACGAAAAATGCATTGGCCGCGCAGCGGCCAATGCGAGCAGTTGTAAGGCGACTCGCTATGCCCGCGCAGCGGGCATGGCGAGTCGCCTTAGCACCGCGAAGCATTGGCCGCGAAGCGGCCATTGCGAGCAGTTCTAAGGCGACTCGCTATGCCCGCGCAGCGGGCATGGCGAGTCGCCTTAGCAGCGCGAAGCATTGGCCGCGAAGCGGCCATTGCGAGTCAGAGACTCGCTCGGCTAGAATCCCGATGCATTGTGCATCGGGCACCCATCTAGTATAATATATATTTAATAAAGTTTGTTAATTTTAGTGTTTCTTCCCATAGAACTGGCAGTGATATTTTAATACCATCATACATTTTCACATATTTTTATTATTTTTAATTTACATTTTTGCCTTCTAATAGTCATCAACTAGTTTCTTAACTTCCCTAAAGCTGAACAATCTAACTAAGCAGTCTAACTATATGACCACTGCAGGCAGTCAATGGTTAGTGGCAGTGGTCAGTCTGCTTGTTGAGAACTTTGGGGAAGTATGAATTTTAAAAGGAAAAAGTAGAGTCTAATAAGGGAACAGGAGTGTCAGACCATCAGCAAGGTATTATTTTTCTATTTTATAACATTTTAAGCTGTTTTCGAATAGTTTTTTAAATGGATATCCAATTTAAGAAAAAAATAGATTAAAAGGAATTCTCTGGCCTGAATCTATAAACCTGCACACAGTCTATGTCCCTGCAGAAATGTGATTCCTTACAATGCTTGCACTGTGGGCTATGAGGATTTGCTAGTGTGAGAGCCAGAAAGAGAAGTTACATGGCCGCTAGTAGTTAATATGCACACTTATGGGCAGCATCCGAGTAGATGTGCATGGCCTTGCTCAATACAAGTCTCTGGATCGAGGATGTGCCCCTATAGTCAGATTCTGGTTGGGATTATACATATTGCATGTTCGTAGCTATATGACCGCCATTCCTTGCTCTGACACCAGTTAGTCTTTATAGAACACAGTGCATGCTATGTGAAGGGTCACAAGTCTGAAGTTACATAAAGTCACTGCAGTGCAGACTTGTGGATTTAGACTGGATAACCCATTTAAATTAGTCAAAATTATGTCAACAAAGTATTTTAACATGCTGACTAAAAATGTGAGGCTAGGGTCACACTTGGCATGCAGTTTTTCTGTATTTTCAAAACCTGATTACGTTTTTGGAAATTCCTATTTTTGATTCCAAAAAACGCTATGCGTTAACGGATGGTACCTATATGTACCTTGCGTTAACAGATGCATTTCCCATAGGGCCCCATGTTAAAAAAATACATGTGTTTTTTTACTGTACCCAAAAACGCTGCTAGCAGCATTGAAAAACCGATGCTTTTAACGGATCCAGGGCTCAAGTGTGACCCTAGCCTTACATCTTTTAATGCAAATCATGTGCAGTGGGAGGACTTTTTACTTTGTGTTGTACAAACAAGTATGCAGCTATTTAATCTGTGAAAAATAAATATCTGAGCTAGAAATATTGTCAAAATTATATTTTTAAAATAGTACGATATGTACTGTTGTACTGAGTAATACACTTAAAAATATTCATTTTCTTTCTTCTTTTTATACAACAGCATCTCAAGGTAAGAAGTCAATGTTTAAAGTGTAGAATACCTTTATGACTTTCAAATGACCTTTGATGTGTTTATTGAGTGAACCTAAAAGACAAGCACATGAATATTATTTTTGTAATACTACTATTACTGAAAGTAATTTCTATTTACAATCTAGCTGTGTAGTTTGGATTAGCTGTAGCCAGTGCTTTTTTTGTGGGGGTACATGGTGGTACGGCGTACAGGAAAATATGCAGAGGGGGCGGAGCTATATGGGGACTGCCGTCCACTGCATGCTGCCCACTGCCTGGTGCACAGGATCTTCCAGCCGCCTGACAGCCCCCTCATATTCACGGCCAACGGCACCTGATAGCATCACAACCCATCCTCCCCCGCTCCTCAAGCCACCGGCGCCTGACAGCACCCCCCCCCGCTCATCAAGCTGCCGGCGCCTGACAAGACAGCACCCCCCCCTTCCCCCGCTCCTCGCCTCAGTACTGGCAAATATTCCTTTACAAAATAAGCACTGGCTGTAGCTAATAATGTTTTTATCACGTCTTTATACAAACTATTGTACTGCATGTATGAAGAGTTATTCTATACCAATTCATTATACTTATATCTGTTCATTTGTGCAAAAGTAACTAACTTTTAAAGAGGACCAACCAGCAGGTTTTTGGGCTATAAAGTGAAGCCAGTGGCTTACAGGCGCTGGGTTACTGAGAGCAATCATACCTTTACTTTCATGATTACACATATGATTGTTGAGATAAATGTTATAGAAGTCCCTAGTAAGTGTGGAGCAGGGGATGGAGTGTGCAGCACATTAGTATAAGAGGGGTTGGGTTTCTCTTTATTACTTCACAGTTTGCTATAAGCCAAACCTTCCCACCTCCATCCCTGTCACTATATAGAGTAGCAGGCACATTAGGTCTGACATTGTGCATACAGATTGCACAGTGTCAGGCTTCTATGTTCCCCGGATCATCCCTCGCTCCCTCCTGGGTTTCCGGCTTCCAGTTATCAGCTCTCTCCTCACAGCCACAGGTCTGTGAGAGAGCAGAGAGATTGGGACTCGCAGACTGGAGGGGGTGGGCCCTCCTCCTGAACTTTGATTAGCTGATCACACACAGCCAGGAAAAAACCTGAGAAACTGAAGGCACAGGCAGGAGGGATGATTTGGGGCACATAGTCTGACCCTGTGCAATCTGCATGCACAATGACAGACCTAATGTACCTGCTACTCTATATAGTGACAGGGAGGGAGAGAGAGGGGAGTGATATAGAGAAACCCAGCCCCTCTTATGCTAATGTGCTGCACATTCTCTCCCTTGCTGCACACTTTCTAAGGACTTCTATAACATTTATCTCAGCAATCATACATGTAATCATTGGAATAAAGGTTTCATTGCACTCAGTATCTCAGTGCCTGTAAGTTTCTGATTTCACTTTATAGACCTAAAACCTGCTGGTTGGTCCTCTTTAAATCTACTAGTTTTGCACATATCACCCTCTCAAAGGATGCCCTACTAGGCTAGACCTGTCCTCCAGTTACTATTGAAACCTTCCCGCTGTAGTTTTAGCGCTCCTGGATGATGAATATCCATTGATACCCCTGTTCACATTATGGAGTGAGATAAGGGCAGTGTGCACCTGAGAAAACACCCACATCAAATCATGCAACTTAAATGCCTCATTAAGAGATTGACAACAACAATTTAGTGGTTAAGCGACTGAGATAAGAGCACCTTGTTGGTTGAGTGGACTGTTACAGGTATTACACTCCATACATGTTCATCCAATATCTGCCATACATGTACAGCAGATGTCGGGAAGTGGTTAAAATTGTTTTGGATGGCAATTCATACTTCTAAAGCCCAAACTCGAAACAGAAAATTTGGCTTAAGTTTCTCAAAAGGCAGATGAATTGAGTGACTGCTGGTCCAAGAGAATGTTGAAACATGGCAAAGTCATTGTAGAAAAGTCTATGAATGTTTTATGCCATTTTGTAATACTATAGAAGTGAATCAAAAGTCCACATTCGGGTTTATAAATTAATTCTTGCTTGCAGAAATTCCATAATTTTGCCACTTGTGCAATAATAACTTCACATCCAATGTGGCCATCCCTATTTTCCTTTTATAGCAAATTATCAAAGTTATCCAGAAGTGTGTAACATACTCTTGTCTCTTTTTATGTTGCATTTCTTTTGTTGCTAGATGTAAATATGAAGGGTATATTTTTTTTAAGAGGACCTCTTAAAAAGTCGAATTTTTTTTTTACATTTTAACAGTTTTGTCAGAATCACTGACAGAAGAGAAAGAAATGTCTGGTAACTATCACTTGCTATAATTTGGTTATTTACTTTCAAGTGAACAATTAATGATACAGATGCATCATTTAATTGCGCCTTTACAGCATTGATTATTATTAAATGTGTTATAGTTATAGACAAACACAATATTAACTAATCATATACAAACAGTTATAACATTCATGTCTTTTATTGGGTCCATTTATTGGAGAAAATATAAGTGAATTCTTGAATTTAATGACCATTCACCAAACACTTCCTATACAAATAAGTATAAAATTGCACTTCAAGATGGAGACAGAGATGGCGTTTTGCAGTTTTGAACCATTGCTCGTAGAAATTTTATTTCATTTCGGCAATGTTTCTGGAATTCCTTGCATACACAACCCTCCAAGTATTACCAGAGTAATACAATAGGGTTAATATCAACACAAATGGGACAGTAAGCTCATAACTTTAATACAGCATCTTCATTGTACATCTTCAGATAGATAACAACAAAGTTCCTCAAATTTTGTTCTGTAACTATCGTACTACCTTCGCTTCCCTATTCTTTAGAGTAGAGTTTCTCAACTTCAGTCCTCAGGATCCACCAACACGTCGTGTTTTCAGGATTTCCTTAGTATTGCACAGGTGTTTGAATTATCCCCAGTGCAGGTGATTAAACTATCATCTGTGCAATACTAAGGAAATCCTAAAAACAGGATCTGTTGGTGGGTCCTTAGGACTGGACTTGAGAAACACTGCTTTAGAGGATCACCACTTGGTCTCTAAACTTCGGCGGGGAATGAGCCATATGCTTGTAAGCTCTCCATGAGGAGAGCATTTCATCTCAAGAGGAAACAAGGGCCAGGGGATTGCCAAAGTTACAGTGAAGAGTCTCACACTCGCAGTTGTTTGCAAAAATTCTCAACACCAAGCCAGGAAGGGTCAGAGGCCTGACTTTCAGTATGTCCACTCACAGAGTCTCTAGATTTGGGGCCGTTCATCTGTTTCTAGCCCTCACATCTCTCATTGGTAGTTTCTGTATCTCAGAGAACTTCACGCTGCCACACCATTGTTCTTCTGCTTTGGAGCTACATATTCAGCCATTAATTGCAGCCTGTTAGTGTAATTCAACCTGCACATTCGTTCCTAACTCAAGACAAACCCTAAATAAATTCATAGATGGAGTTGGTCTGGTTCTCCTAAGGCCTGGCTCTACCCCCTGTGAACTAATCCCACAAATTAAATACTTCCTATACTAATGGTATCTATTTTACAGTGCTGTGCAAGTTAATTGGGACAAAGAAAGGCTTTACTTGTTTTTCTTGCATTAGTTTTACTATTGCCGATAGGTGTTTTATCAGTTCTTGGTGTCGTTTTCCTTTTTCTTCCACATTTCCCTTTTCGTTTGGGAGAAAACCATCCAGTTTCATTGTGTGTGCGAATTATTCTAGAAATGGTATATTCTCCAATACCAACGGTTGAAGCGATTTCTCTTACAATCAGACTTGTATGTTCATTAAGAGTAATAATTCTAGACCTCTTCCGTGGAGTAACATACATTTTTACAGACACGAATCACACTGAGAGAAAAAGTACACTAAACCACTCCTCACAGAAACAAGCTCTCAACTTAAGCTGAGGGGGCAGCTAGCTGTTATTTTCTGACTAAAACCAGTCAAACCACATTTTGTTACTCAAGGTTGTACACTCACACCTGTTAAAAGCAGTTATAACTGGTTTGAATTACTGACTGGTAACCCCAACTTACGATTTTACTTAAATAATGCTTTGTCCTAATTAACTTGCACAGCATTGTATAAGCAATACCTATACCAGTCACTAAATAGCAACATTTCTTACAAACAATTCCTATCACACTCAATACATTACAGTCTTATCACTCTATGCAAGTATGCTTGTATCTCCTCATGGAATCTAACCACCTCCCCACAATTGATTGCAAGACGTCCATGCCCAATTGCACCAAACCAGCCATAAAACATGGCATAAGGATTTGGTATTGATGTGAATGAAGTTCTTTCTTTTTTCCTCTATACATATGATGGTGCATTTCTGATAAAGACTTCCAATTTTGTTTCATCTTCCATTAGCATATTTTATCAGAAACATTATGTTAAACAAAGTTGGTCTCGGTAAAATGCATGATATGTTGCAATGTTGTTTATTGACAGCAATGTTTTCTTTCATACAGCCCTTATTGTTTTGTGTCTTTCCAATAGTAGATGCATGAAAAGAAATTTCTGTAGTTTGAATTGTCTATTTGTCTATACTGAGTTGTTGTTTTTTTCATTTACCCTAATTTTGTTACTCTGTAATTAACAATCAGACAACATTTCAATGATTATCAATGAAAAAATATTCATGATTCCAAAAAGCTCACTTTTTATGCCAACTTGTTTAGTTTTTTCTTGGCAACTACTTAATTACACATTTCTTTTTCAGGCCACTGTAGTACATGGGGAAAAGGAGCTTATAAAACATTACTTGGCCAAGTATTTTATGCCAAATGCACAAGCACTGTAGCTTTATGCTATCACTCTGTTGAGGAAGCTCCTGAATTCAGTGTCCAAGCAAAGCGCAATAGTGATGGATCGTTAGAACACATTCATGTGAAATTAGACATGAGTGAAATTGAAGTTAGCAGTGATGGCATCAAAGTTAACAGTGAACTGTGAGTAGAAATACTTTACTATATACCATAAATCTCACTATATTTGTTGAATCAGTCACTTTTTTAAAAAAGATAAGTCTACACAATAGTTGACTGCTTGATAAAGAGGACCTTTCATCAGTTTTTTCATCATTTATTATATGTTACACTGGTCATACTGTGATAAATTGGATAAAGGTCTGACTAAAATATAGCTTTTCTTGATATATTTTTCATCTTTGCTGCAGATGTACTGTATTATTTTCCAAAGTTTACAATTTAATTTCAACTACAACCAAGGGGTAGTTAGCAGAGACTCCTCACTGTGGACGCTTACTTCTACTCTTGCATTATATTGCCCAGTCATAAGCAGGAGGTGTCATTCAGGGAGAAAAGAGATCAAGCTCCCAGGGAAGTTCAAAACAGGCTTTCTCTGTGTGCTATAGTATGACTGATGTGTTTAACCAGGTTTCACTGACTGATCTTACTGCACCTACTGCACTGTGGCCTACTGTGACAAGTGCAGGGGGAGAGCAGAGCTGTGGCAATCATTACATACATCATTCTGCATCTGTCCTAAACATATAGCTCTGCTCTTCACTTAGCACTTTTAATGATAGATACTGCCAAGCAGTGTTTGTAATGATGCCCAGCTCTGCTGTCCTTCCCAGATCAAAGAAATTTCATGGTGATTACAAGTTCTAGGAGGAGACCAGAGTTGTGTGTTTGGGATACATGCAGAGTTATGTATAAGATATGCTGCATCTCTGCTCTCTCATCATTACCAGTGTGGGTAGCCAAGTAGGAGGACAGAGTTGTGTGTCATGACATATACCACTCAGCATGAGATTAAGAATTCCAGGAGTAAAGCAGAGCTGTGTGTCTGTGATGGATGCAGAGCAGTTTATGTAATAACACATACAGCTGTGACAAAAATTAAGAGACCACTGCAAAATTTTCAGTTTCTCTGATTTTTCTCTTTACAGGTATATTTTTGAGTAAAATGTACATTGTTCTTTTATTCTATAAACTACTGACAACATGTCTCCGAAGTTCAAATCTATTTTTTATTTTATTTATTTGCAGAAACAGTGCTTTCAGACCTCAAATAATACAAACAAAACAAGTTCTTATTCATTTACAAACAACAACACTAATGTTTTAACTCAGGAGAGTTCAGAAATCAATATTTGGTGGAATAACCATGATTTTTTTCACAACTTTCATGCATTTTGGCATGCTTTCCACAAGTCTTTGACTCTACTTTTGGGTGACCTTATTCCACTCCTGGCACAAAATTTTAAGCAGTTCTTCTTTGTTTGATGGTTTGTGACTATCCATCTTCCTCTTGATTACATTCCAGAGGTTTTCAATGGGGTTCAGATCTGGAGATTGGGCTGACCATGACAGAGTCTTGATGTGGTGCTCCTTCATCCACACATTGATCGACCTGGCTGTGTGGTATGGGGCATTGTCCTGCTGGAAAAAAAGAGTCCTCAGAGTTGGGGAACATTGCCTGAGCAGAAGCAAGCAGTGTTTTTGAAGGATAACTTTGTATGCGGCCTAATTCATACGTCCTTTGCAAAGATTAACCTGCCCAACTCCAGCCTTGCTAAAGCATCCCAAGATCATCACCGATCCTCAGCTAAATTTCACAGTGGCTGCAAGACACTGGCTTGTACACCTCTCCAAGTCTTTGTCTAACCATTAGATGACAAGGTGTTGGTCAAAGCTGAAAATTAGACTCATCAGAGAACATTAACTTACTCTAGTCCTCTATGGCTCAATCCTTATGGCCTTTGGCAAACCTCAGCTTGGCTCTCCTTTGCTTCTCATTGATGACCTCACTCAAGACTTTTCTTTTCAACTCCACTGGCATGGTTAAAAGTTATTTTTTCATTCAAATTACTTTTGGGCTATTGATAGCACTTATTTTGCCATCCAGCTTGTCCTATTGCAAGAGGATTGTAAAGACCACAGCAGTATTTTTTTTATGCTTTGCCTCGTTAAATAAGATTTTGGTTCAGGTGATTACCTAATCAGAAGCACATTAAATAGAATAAGGTGTATTTTGGTTGGAATTCAACTGACACTGGAATGGAATGGCTGTCAGACATGTAGAGATGCTGATTTTCAGAAAATTTTGCAGTGGTCTCTTAATTTTTGCCAGAGCTGTAGATCTGTTCTCCTAGCCATTGCATTTGTAATCACACTAGGTGACGTCAGGTAGATCTCTGAAATGATTGGAGATATTAGTCTTACCATATCACACAGAGTAAGCCTGTATTAAGCTTTTCTGAGGGCATTTTATTTTATTTCCTGCATGATGTTGCTTTTTATGATTAAGCAATGTCTTGTCAGGTAGAAAGTAAACACCTCCAGTGAAAAATCTTTACTAATGACCCCTTGGTGTCTTGAGTCAGTAGGAGACTTGTTACAGCTCTGGGTCTGATTGATTTTAAATGTGCTTTCTTTCCTTTGGAGCAGCAAGATTTAATGCCAGTTTCCTTGCTAGTAGCTTTTGCTTAGTGCTGGGTTAAGTGATGCTGGTTGGTGCCTACTCCCACTTACCTTTAAATAGCCACATGATTCATCACCTGATGCCAGTAAAAGATTCTCTCTATTCTGATTAAGGTGGAGTAAGGAGCAAGTCTCTTGTTGCTGAAAAGATGCCACTTGCAGTCCTAGTGCTGTGTTGTAAGATTGAGTTCAGAGTTGTATCCTTATTGTCTAGCGACCTTTCTGTTTACATTCCCTGTGTGATATTATCTGCAGAGACAAGATTAGTGTCTTTGCGGGCCAGCACACTAGCCAGGGCTAGTAGTGGTAACTGCCATGGACTAGACACGTGACGGTGGTGGGGGGAAGGACCCATATTGGAACAAAAGGGCAGTTTAGGAACAGACACAGGCTAGTGGCAGGAGATGTCCCATCCAACTAATATTCTATGTGACTACAGACTTATGAATCCGTCTTTGGAATTCGACCTTTTCTTATTGATTCTGCAAAAACTCTTATTGTCACTCTTATCACTCTTGTCTGGACTATTCTAACACCCTTCTAATTAGTCTCCTTCTTACTAAACTCTCCTGTCTAACTGCCACACTGATGCCTCTACCCTGTGCCAATTATTGCATCGGTTACCCATCTACTACAGAGTCCAATATAAACTTATCTTTCTCACTCAAGAAGCCCTCCACATTTCTGCACCATCCTACATCACTTCCCTCATGTCTGTCTATCACCCTAATCATGCCCTCTGCTAATGACCTAAGACTAACCTCCGTAGTAGTCTGGACCTCTTACTATTGTCTCCAAGACTTTATGTGAGGTTCATCAATTATATGGAATTCATTCCTCAGGACAATTCGGTTAATTTCCAGTACCCACAGTTTTAAGCATGCTCTAAAATTTATTTACTATTTATTTCGTTTTTACCTATCACCTCACTTATCTAACTATTCCCGCTTTTACCGTCTTAAAATTTTCCTCCAATTCTGGTCCCTCGTTACACACCCTCCATGCATTTAATAGCACTCTTTACCTGTACTTGAACTCATACTGTTATTTGATTACCTGATTTATTATATTGATGGCTGGACTATTGTTCTGTTCTCACTAAATGGGCCGGGGGCTCGAGAATTTAAACAGACAGCTAAACCTTTATACTGAGTTCAATGAGAAGACTGTGGTGAAGTCTGTGCTTTTATTGAACGTTGCAGTATATTTGTATATGGTAAAACTGGAAACAATCAGAATACAGAACAATCAGTGCATGGTACAGCAGAATACACATTATACATGGATATACAATATGCACAAACTAGTAACTAATCTAGATTATAACTAGATGAGGCAGGCTAAAACTAGAGCAGAAAACAACTAAAGAAGGCATGAATACATACCGGCAATGCAATCGCATGGGAACAGTAATACTGAGTGTCTTCTTCCTTCCAGAAATGAAAGTAAAATGGAGGCTGAGCTACCAAAATGCATTGCAAGAGGGAGGAGAATTTGACAGAAAGACTGCAAACATAGCATTGGCCGCTAGAGGGAGCGAGAACACTACACATGGGAAAACTCATTAAAATCTACAGCTACACAAATTAATAACAATATTATGCAAAAACAAACATTTGGAGATGGATTGGATGTCAGAGACAGAACACTCCCCGTCTGGCATCACCGGATGTCACTATCCCTGTCTTCTGAGGGCAACAGCAGGACCAGTTCAGATACCGGTCTGAGAAATGTCTTAGGTTCATTTCCTCTAATCCTCCTGGAGGGGTACTGAACGGGCCTGTTTTTTGGGTAAGGAGGGTAGCTAGAGTCAATAACAAGGGCTCCTCAGAGTCATTAGGAACTAGAACTAAGGGTCTTGCATTGATTTTAGCTGTGGCTTCTGCCATGTAGGTGATTAGGCTTTCGTGGGTAAGCCTCGCTGCTCCTGCTTGAAGAGTGGCGTCGAGAATTCTTAACACGTTACTCGCTGGTATTTGAGCTTTGTTAATAAGACATTGGATTTCTGTAAAGTAGGTTTCTCTTTGAATAGTGAGGATTATGTGGTTTCTAGAGAAATCCAAGTCTGAGGTAACGTAGGTATTTTTACAGATATGCCAGCCTTTACATTCTCCTGTATCACAAGTTCTGGGAGTTCTGAAGGAGCGAGCTATGTAACTCAAGCAGGTAATGGTTGGAACGAGTGACTTCCACCTTGAGAATTTGACGAACCTATGAGATCCAAGCTGGGTAGCAGAAGTTTTTGTATGAAGTGTAGACACCTGAGGGTTGATTTCAGCATCTGCGTTCTCTCCTACTACTTCAAAGGTGTCCGTAAGGTGTTCTTCAACATATAATAGTTTTGGTTCTGAAAGCCACGTTGTACTTTGTAGCTGACTTGCGTTAACTGTCCTGGTTGCGTGTGCAAGCTTGGTCTTCTCTATAACAAACTCAATGTGGCTCTGACATTTGGAGTCTTTAAGGTAGGTTTTAAGGTAGGCAACAGCAGCAATTGCTTTCACAGAAGCATCCGCGAATATGTACAGTTTTCGGCTTCGTATTTCTGTTGACGGTACAGGGGTGTATGGTCTTGGCACGTTCAGGTTGGAGAGGGTAGCTAACGACTTCTTCCATCCTTCCCACTGGATTCTCTTATTGGGTGGCAGAGGTGCATCCCAGTTAGATGTTTCCCTAGTTAAGTCTCTTAGCAAGGCCTTGCCTTGTATTGTAACAGGAGCTGCGAAACCCAAGGGATCGTACAGACTGTTGATGGGAGACAGAACACCTTTACGAGTAAAAGTCTTTTCTCCTTGGCTGACTTGAAAGGTGAAAGCATCTGATCGTAGATTCCAGAGAAGTCCGAGGCTACGGTGAATTGGTGCGGGGTCTGACCCCAAGTCCAGGTCTCTGAGGCTGAGGCTGTTACAAGGTTGAAACAGAGATGGGCATCCTTCTTCCAGCGTACTTGTCAGCATGCTTGACACAGAAGAGGGGGCGTGCATGCGTTCCGGGCATACGCCTCCTATTATGACCCATCCTAGGTCTAGCCTTTGGGCATATGGAGCATTGTGGTGTCCATTGATATGACGTCTCACTTTATGCACCTGCAGGATATCTCTTCCCAACAGCAGGATTATCTGAGCCTGATGGTCTAGTTCCGGTATGAGGTGAGCTATGCGTTTTAAGTGAGCGTGGTGGGTTGCTACATCTGGCGTAGGAATTTCAGATCTGTTGTCTGGGATCTGGTTGCATTCAATGATCGTGGGTAGTAGTAGCCAGAATTGTCCATCTAAGGACTCGATTTGATAGTCAGTAGCTTTCCTGCCTGCTGTTGTCACAGTACCTGCGCACGTCTTTAATGAGTAGGGAGTGCTTGGCCCTTTGATGTTGAATAGGTCAAAGAATGTTGATCTAGCCAGGGATCGATTACTTTGATCATCCAAGATAGCATACAGTTTTATAGCTTTGTCTCTGTGGCCCTTTGGGTATACTTTGACGAGGCATATCTTAGAACAGGACCTGCTGTCTATTGTTCCTTTGCAGACTTCTGTACATTGCGAAGTGATCTCTGGCGTAGGTGTAGCAGTGTTCCTTTCCTCCCCGCCATGCTCACTGTCAGCTGATGTGTTTTGTGTATTCCATGGAGCTGGGTCAGGGTTGTAGAGCTGTGTTATGGTCTGTGGTGCCACACTTTGTGCATTTTACACTGACCTTGCAATCCTTGGCGAGATGAGCCATGGACGAGCAGCACTTATAGCAGATACCGTATTCTTTCAGGAAGCTTCTGCTTGTCAGGGTCCTGCATCTTTGTCTCTGATTTGGAGTAGTCAGCAGACCTGTGATTGGAATCTGAAGAAGAAACATTAGTCTTGTGTACTGTCACAGATGTTCTGCGTGGATTTGCTGCTGGTGGCGGTGTGGCATACGACATTGTAAAGTCGAAGCTGGGATCATTTCTAATTCTTGCTTGTTGGTGTATAAAGTCTACAAAAACATAGAAGGGAGGGAATGGAACACTGTGCTTGTATTTGTATGTGGAACCATGTGTGAGCCACTTCTCCTGCAAATTGTAGGGTAATGTTTGGACTATAGGGTTCACACCTCTGGCTGTGTCGAGGAATGCAAGTCCCTGTAGATCATCTTCATATTTGGCAACTTGGACTTCCATTAGCAGGTCGCTAAGTTCTGTAAGTTTTGTTAGCTCTTTGTTAGATATTTTAGGGAAGCCATCGATTCTTTTGAACAAAGCGCTTTCTATTACCTCTGCCGAGCCGTAACGCTCATCCAGCCTCTTCCAGATCTCTCTGAGGCCAATCTCAGGGTGGCTTATATTAGCGTCTCTGATCCTTATCGCATGTTTGACTGACTCTTCTCCCAGGTACTTAACTAAGAGGTCTATCTCTTCCCTGTGTAGCAACCCCAAGTCTCTAGTGACATTTTGGAAAGAGGCTTTCCAAGCTCTGTAGCTTTCAGCTTAGTCGGTGAATTTCATGTCCTTTGGCAACCAGCTCACGTCGCGTCAAGAACTTTGCAAATTCTGTTGTGAAAAGGTTGTCAGCAGAGTATACTAGTGATGGGTGCACCGGTAAGGGTAAGTGGTGTGAGGTATGTTCATACCTGTTAGTATCCTCTGGGTGGCGCCAGCCGGTGTCATGTTGCTTCGGTCTGACGTACGATGTGTCAGCAAGGTGGTTTACGTTGGTTACCTGTTGAGGGGGAAGGTAGTCATTAGCATAGTTGTTTTGTGCAACATTTTCGAGTTTGCGTCTGTCCTGGAGTTGAGGCTCATGATGGCTCCTGCTTTCTTCACTGGAGGTGTCGTGTTCGCGTTTTGGGTCCAGATCAGGATTGTAGTTTGGATCAGGGAGTTCATTAACGTACTGAGATGTGCGTTGTGGACGATCTTGCAGTGGAAACTCCAGACTCAGCACACTGTTTCGCCTATGCAGCTCTGGGTTTTCAGCGGCTTCTAGTGACTCTGCTTCTGCGATGGCGGCTGCAGCTTCCCTTTTCGCTACTAGATTTTCTAAGGCGGCATCCAGGCGTGCCTTCTCTAACTGTGACCTTCTGTCTTGGTCATCCAGGCGTGCCTTCTCTAACTTAAGTTGCATCTCTTGTTCAGCAAAGCTTGCTCGCATTTTGGCAGCTTCAGCATTTGCGCGGGCAATGGCAACCGCACTGCTGATGGATGTTGTCTTTGAGGAGGTAGAAGTAACAGATCTTGTCCTGTGTGATCTGTGGGACATGGTGTTCTGTGGAAATTCTTGGCTGTGCAGAGATTGCTGTAGCTGTACAAAGTCTCTGTGTAGCCGGTGACTTGTATCCCACTATCTGGATGGCTGCTGTATCACTGTCTCCCAGTAGGATGGCTGCCGTTTTACTGTTCTGTTCTCACTAAATGGGCTGGGGGCTCATGAATTTAAACAGACAGCTAAACCTTTATACTGAGTCCAATGAGAAGACTATGGTGAAGTCTGTGCTTTTATTGAACGTTGCAGTATATTTGTATATGGTAAAACTGGAAACAATCAGAATACAGAACAATCAGTGCATGGTACAGCAGAATATACATTATACATGGATATACAATATGCACAAACTAGTAACTAATCTAGATTATAACTAGATGAGGCAGGCTAAAACTAGAGCAGAAAACAACTAAAGAAGGCATGAATTCATACCGGCAATGCAATCGCATGGGAACAGTAACACTGAGTGTCTTCTTCCTTCCAGAAATGAAAGTAAAATGGAGGCTGAGCTACCAAAATGCATTGCAAGAGGGAGGAGAATTAGACAGAGAGACTGCAAACATAGCATTGGCAGCTAGAGGGAGCCAGAATACTACATATGAGAAAACTCATTAAAAATCTACAGCTACACAAATTAATAACGATATTATGCAAAAACAAACATTTGGAGATGGATTGGATGTCAGAGGCAGAACAACTATATATAACAATCACTTTTTACCATTTAATGTTTGTGTCTCCTCTATTTCCTCATTAATTGTAAGCAGGACCCTCACTCCTTTTGGTATCTGTTGAATTTTTGTTACTGTGTATTGTTTCATATTGTTTGCACATGTCCCCTCTGACTTGTTAAGAGCTACAGAGTATATATATAAAAAAATATTATTATACTATTATTATAGTGTCTGAACTTGGGGTGAGCTAAGCTATTATTTCAATATCCTAGTATTGGTAGTAATGCTGAACCTGGTCTATTAAATTTAAGATTTATTTAAATTAATACATTTGAAATAAAGCAATTTTAGTTTTATCAGTTTCTCCTTTTTTTGACAGATTTATAAAAAAAAAGATTTTTTTTTATTTCCTTCTCATTATATTGTTAATTTTGTTATTTTAATAGTGTTACAGTTCCTTATACGAACAAGAAGTTCCACATCCACAAAAGTGGTATTTATACAAAAATCACCAGCCATCGGAATATTTTAACTGTGACATTCAATTTGCTCTCAAGTATTTTAGATGTAAGTATTTGCATATTCAATTTAAATTAAATTTGCATAATAAAACCACCAGGATCTAATATTATTTAATGGCTATTTGCAAACAGAAAAATTGTAAATCTAGGCCACAATTGTAAGATTTCAGACATTGCATTAGGATCAGATTAATGTAATATATTGTACACTTCTAACTTCCAGAGCTAAAATAAACTTACTGTCAGTGGCGTAACTTGAAGCTCATGGGCCCTGATGCAAAAGCTCCAATGGGGCCCCAATTGTTGCAAATATTTAATGCCAATAGTCTTTTTTTATAGGCCAAAGAAAATTTTGGGGTCCCTTAGTCTCCAGGGCCCGGGGTGCAATTGCAACTCCTGCACCTTCTGTAGTTACACCCCTGCTTACCATACTTTCCATACTCAATGCAATTTTTAAAGCAACTTTCTTTTCTTTACATTTCTTCTACAATTATTTTCTAAGAAAACTGGTGAGAGCTTGCATTCATTACTTTTGATAAAAATGACAGGAAAGCACATACATTTCTCTGGGTTTACTGTAACAATTATTAATTATTTACACTCCCATAATGCAAAAAAAAATTCTGAAGTAGCATTTTTTAACCCTCAACATATTTTAATTGTAATATGTGCAGAGATGTGCAAACCTTTCAAGATTTGGTTAAGTTTGTCGAACTTCCCGGTGTTGAGCAAACCTGTTGGTAGTTCGGGTGTTTTATGTTTGCAGAGCTCTGGAGCAAGCATTGCCGTGGTTGGGTACAGGTGGTGCTTGGCACAGTGCAAGCCACATTTAGTGTTTGATTGGCTCGCATTGGGCTTAAAAGCACGGTTTTTGGATGTAATGTGTGCCCAAATTAATTTGATTAAAAAAAACACCCTCCCACCTCCTGAAGTGTTTTACTTATAGCTGTCTGTATGTAGGCAGAGAGCTGGACTGCTAATCAGTGACCTTCGTTGATGTTCGGCATCATGAACAGTGCGCCAAAAGGTTCCACTGCACCTCTTGAACCCGAACTTCAAAAGGTTCGCTCATCTCTAATTATGTCACAGAAGATATCTTGTTGGATTTGCACAAAGAGGTAACTGGATAACACAGCAAAAGTTATTTAAAAGACTGGAACTGAAAAAAAATAGAGAAAATGTCATTATGAATACTTTATTAAATATCTTTAATTAGCAAACCAGTCATTATATAGAAAGAGATATTTAAAAATATTAACTCACCCAAATAAAAAAAAAAGATCTTTATTGTATATTAACCCCTTACCGACACAGGACGTCCTGGCGTGTTTGCGCTGGTGCAGCTCCTGTGAGCCAGGTCACTCAGGTGTCACAGTTGCTTCTGCTCTGTGACAACCTGTAGTTGACCCCCACAGGGTTGGATTGACCCCCCGTGCCCAGGACCCCTCCGATCGGCAGTGTAAAACTGAAACTGCGATCGGAGAGAATCAGACAGATTCACCCCTCCAGATCTGATTGGAGCTCTCCATTTAGATCTGGAGGGGCCGATCGGCGGGTGCCCTCCCCCTACTCAGGCCCCTCCTGCTCCAGGACACATTAGGGCCCCCCTTCTCTCCCATCCGCCCCCCCATCCCTCCGATCATATTTATCTGCCGGTGGGCTGCACCGCCAGTTCACCTGCTGGTCATCCTCTTCTACACCCAGACCCGCTTCCTCCTCCAGCTCCCAGTGAGTCCTGTCCCCCCTCCGTCCGGCTTGTACTTCCCCCCGTGTCCCCGCCATCCACCCGCCCTCCTCCTTCTTTAATGTTTCTGCCGGCGGGCTCATGCACCCGCTGGTCAGCTTGCAAAGCCCCCTCCCCCTGCTCACCTCCCCTCTTCCCCTGCTCACACCAAGCCCCCCTCAGCCCTGCTCACCGATTCCGGCGGGCTGCACGCGTCAGTGCACCCGCCTGTCGGCCTTCTCTGCAGCTCCGGTGTGGCCCCTTCTCCTTTCAGGGGCTCCTCCTCCTCATCGGTGGGTAAGTATGAATGAATGAATAGATGGATGGATGAATGTGTGCATGGATTAATGTGTGTGTGCGTGGATGTCAGCGTGCGTGGATGTCAGCATGCATGGATGTGCGTGCGTGGATGTGCGTGCTTGGATGTGTGTGTGCGTGGATGTGTGTGGATGTGCGTGCGTGGATGTGTGCATGGATGTGTGCGTGGATGTGAGTGCGTGGATGTGTGTATGCGTGGATGTCACCGTGCGTGGATGTGTGTGGATGTGTGTGTGGATGTGAATGTGCATGCGTGGATGCGTGCGTGGATGTGTGCGTGCATGGATGTGTGCATGGATGTGTGTGTGGATGTGCTTGCGTGGATGTGGATGTTAGCATGCGTGCATGGATGTCAGCGTGCGTGCGTGGATGTCAGCGTGCGTGCGTGGATGCGTGTGTGGATGTCAGCGTGCATGCGTGGATGTCAGCGTGCGTGCGTGGATGTGTGCGTGCGTGGATGTGTGCGTGCGTGGGTGTGCATGCATGGATGTGCATGCGTGGATGTGTGCATGCGTGGATGATGGGTGCATAGGTGGATGGATGGGTGCAACAAGGGATCAAGTGTCCTCTTGTTGTAGTCTCTGGGATCATAGTCATTGTGCACTGTATGGCAGATCATTGTCATACAGTGCACCATAACTCTGATCCCAGAGACTGTAGGAAGAGGACGCTTAATCCCTTGCTGCAGTCTCTGGATTGAGCAGAGGCGATCGAGCGTCGTAGGACCTTCGTAGTGGACTACGTCGGAGGCGATCGAGCGTCGTGGGACCTTCGTTGTGGACTACGTCGGATCTTTATAATAAAGATGGAGTCCGAATTTTAGTTGTGCTTTTTTTCAAATAAAGAGATTTTTCTCTGGTGTATTTTTTTGACTATTTACTAGAGATTCCTAATGGCCGAGTCTAACATTGGCCCGACATTATAAATCTCGGGCTTAGTGCCAGCTGCCAATAAAAAAGCTTGCATTAACCCCTTTATTACCCAGTTTGCCACCGGCACCACGGCAACTGGAAGAGTCTAGGTACAGCGCCAGAAAATGGCGCTTCAATGAATGCGCCATTTTCCGGGGCGGCTGTGGGCTGCAATTTGCAGCATGGGGGCCCAGAACGCTTGGGCCTCTCCATGCTGCGGATTCCAGCCCCCAGCTGCCTAGTTGGTCCTAGAAAAAAAAGAAATATGGGTTTCGCTATGTTTTTGGTTGTTTTCACCGACAAACGCGTTTTTTAAGTTATTCAGTATTAAATATGGTAAAAAAAGGGGGATAACTTTATTTCTCTTGTTATAGTTTAATAGTTAAAAAGCACTTAGTGACAAAAGGTGATATAGTGCAAACAGTGTTACAAAGACTTCCCACCCCCAATGATAAACTACATAAACTACCCACGAGGTGGTGTCTAGACCGAGGTCTGAGGTTTGGATGACGTCACGATGTGGTCACCTGAGGACCTCCCGACACACTGTGCGTCTAAGGGTGGTCACAAAGGTTCCTACATATGGTCAAATACAGGTCAAAGAGCCATCGTCCTCCTGTTGCAAGGTCCAACCTAGTCCCCAAAGTCCAAAAACCACACAGGTGGTGTTGGTCAAAATCAAGTTATACAGAACAGTGATATGATCTGTTAGCAAAGAGGATTTGCCCGACGCGTTTCGCCTAAAAAAGGCTCGTCAGGGGCAATATTGTTATGCTACATCGAGTTCACAAAGGTTCACACTGGTTCAAAGTGAACCTTTAGTTTACAGTTCATCAAACAGGTCCAGATACAGGATCCTATGATTAGGAGGTCAAAGTAGGCCAGAATGTTGTTTTTTCTCTATATCAGAAGTTTTCTTATAAGACCTGGAAAGTATATAAAAGTAAGAGGGACCTTTGTCAGTTATGAAGGTTCATAGTACTGGTTACTTTCACCCGTTTATATTCACTATTGTGTGAGATGTTATTTTTACAACACCCTTAAAAAGTGACTTTTTGAGTGGTCATACTATAGACATACCAGGGGTGACGAGTGGGCAGTTAGCTGTACTTCAAAATGTTCAGTCATCCTAACCCCTTGTCTCAAAACGATGTCCTTCCCTTAGTAGATTACAGGAGAGGATATTAGTTGGATTATATGTGGGTTGTCTATCATAGTATAGTTATGTGGCCAAAGGACATACCTTCATCTGTTTTAGAGTCCCTTTATATAGAACTTTCTGGTGTAGTTTTGTTTGTTTAATATTCAGCCTCTTTGTTTTCCTCCTTTTTTTAAAAAAGAATGAAAAGAGACATTGATCAGAGTCCTAGATGGTATTAATTATCAAAAATAGTAGACACAAAAGTGTATCACTGACCTACTTATTTAACAGCTTCACACACAGGTCAATATTACACTTGGTCCAAGCTGCAAGCTTTAATAGGCCATCAGTATACAGGTCATGCTCATTTGGTAATAAATAACAGTAAAGTTACTGTTCAGCCTATAAATGAGAGAAAATTCTCTTATTCACTATATAAGGCATTTAATCTGAATAGTGGTGATTAACTGAGTAGTGGTAGTAAGGGGTTAAATCACAATACCTTGCTGATGCAGTTAAGCCAAACCACTCCTGTGGATCTGTCCCTCTGCTGGTCCCGGATTGCAATTGTCTCCCTGTGTGTGGACAGCAATGAGATGCCGCCTTATTTGGGAGCTTATATGAGGCTTATCCTGCCCCTTAATCCCTCCTCCCCTCGGTCAAACTCACAGGAAGTAATTAGCAGATCGACCGTGTTGTTTGCGTTCCTCTTGGAACGCACAGCCAACTGCGCATGCGCATGACGTCATTTTTGTGGGCGTGTTCGGGAGCTCGGAGCTCAGATTGTACGTTTTTCCAGTGTTGGTGCTAGTAAATTCTTTGGCAGTATTAATATATTTACATGCTATGCACTTCCCACATTTAAAGGTACCTTTGGCACGGTTGTCTAGCCACGTGCCCTGAGGGGTTGGAGGTTCATAAGCACTGTGCACTAGTTGGTCTTTTAAATTTCTCCCTCTCCGGTATGTGATACTTGTGTATGGAGGGATGAGTCCTTGGAGTACTGGGTCAGCTCTCAGAATACGCCAATGTCTTCTCATAATACTGAAAAATCATAATACTGAAAAATCAGCTCAAATTGCTAGCGGACATCATGTCGCGTTTGGAGAGCCCCTGTGTGCCTAAACATTGGAGATCCCCCACAAGTGACCCCATTTTGAAAACTTGAGCCCCCAGGGAACTTATCTAGATGGGTGGTGAGCATTTTAAACCCCCAGGTGCTTCACAAATTCATCCGTAAAAATTAAAAAGTACTTTTTTTTCACAAAACTTTTCTTTTAGCCTAAATTTTTTCATTTTCACATGGGGAACAGGATAAAATGGATCCCTCATATGTTGTCATAAACCACTGTTTGGGTGCACGGCAGGGCTCAGAAGGGAAGGAGCGCCATTTGACTTTTTGAATGGAAAATTAGCTCCAAAAGTCAAAATACACTCCTTCCCTTCTGAGCCTTTCCGTGCGCCCAAACAGTGGTTTATGACCACATATGAGGTATCAATGTGCTCAGGAGAAATTGCCCAACAATTTTTAGGATTCATTTTATCCTGTTGCCCATGTGAAAATGAAAGAATTGAGGCTAAAAGAACATTTTTGTTGGAAAAATTAAAATGACCATTTTTTCCTTCCATGTTGCTTTAGTTCCTGGGAAACACCTGAAGGGTTAATAATCTTCTTGAATGTAGTTTTGAGTAGCTTGAGGGGTGCAGTTTTTGGAATGGTGTCATTTTTGGGTGTTTTCTGTCATTTACACCCATCAAAGGAACTTCAAATGTGATGTGGTCATAAAAAAAAATGGTTTTGTAAATTTTGCAGGAAAAAAGAAAAATTGCTGATGAACTTTGAACCCTTATAACTTCTGAACAAAAACATTTTTTTTTTTCAAAATTGTGCTGATGTAAAGTAGACATGTGGGAAATGTTGTTTATTAACTATTTTGTGTCACATAACTCTCTGGTTTAGCAGAATAAAAATTCATAATTTGAAAATTGCAAAATTTCAAACTTTTTGCCAAATTTTTGATTTTTTTCACAAATAATCGCAAAAGTTATCAACCTAAATTTAATACTAACATGAAGCACAATATGTCATGAAAAAACAATCTCAGAATCGCTACGATCCGTTGAAGCGTTCCAGAGATATAATCTCATAAAGGGACACTGGTCAGAATTGACAAAAATGGTCTGGTCATTAGGGTCAAAATAGGCCTGGGGGTGAAGGGGTTAAAGACCATTTACACAGTCCTATGCTACAGAATGGTAATCTATCGCACGGATAGTACAGCACTCGCAATACTTGTTACTTGGCGAGTAACGCTGGTGCTCGTGAGTGATGTGTCGATCGTGAACAATCTGACACATATTGCCAGCTCCCATCAGTACACAGAGGGAGTCGGCACTGCAGTGAGAGCCGCTTGAATGGAAGGCTCCAACTGGGGTGTACAGCAAGGTGAGGTATGCAGCGAAAACTCAAAAAAGCCCACCCTCCCGCCCTGCCCAAGAAATGCTCATTTTATGGTTGGCTGTGTGTGGGTGGAGTCTATCACTAATTGACTAACATTAGACTCACTATTCGGATGAGTAGCGAGTATTGAAAACTACTCGCTACGAATCTCCCGAAGCCAAGTATTTCGCTTCTCGCTCATCCCTACTAACTTTCACTATATATGTGGTTGTAACCAAGCTAGTGAAATGCCCTGTAAAGGTGAAATAATAATATTATCAAATAACTTCAATTAGAAATTCAGTATAGTTTTCCTAATAAGTTCTCATGTGCAGGGCATTACAGTAGCTTGGATACGATCACATATATAGTGACAGGTGTTAGTGGTCATAACCACATCCAAGCTATAATGGCCTGCACATGAGGTAAATGACATACTGTAGTTTGTCAGGCAAAACTCACTACCTTTCTAATTGGAAATATTTGCAAATATTATTATTATTACACCTACTACATATTGGGATAGGATCTTGGAAATGGCAATTCCCCTTTAAAGTAAATTCTGCTCTAAAGCATTCCTGCTCCATTCAAACTGTGCATTTTTGGTCTGTTTTTGGTCTGTTTTTGGCTGTCAGCTTTAGTAGCCAAAACCAGGAGTGGGTGATCAATACAGAAATGTTGACAGGTTTCTATTATACTTTTCCTCTGATTGTTCCACTCCTGATTTTGGCTACAAAAACTGATGAGCAAAACCAGAGCAAAACCAGACCAAAACCAGACCAAAAACTGAAAGTTTGAATGTAGCCTTAGGCTAGGGTCACACTTGCAGATTTTACATGCCCCCATGCAAAAAACGCATGCCCCAATAGCAAAAATGCATGTTTGAATGTACCATACATTTTTGGGATGCACCAAAAAATACTGCAAGCAGCGTTTTTTGGTACTTTTTCAAAAACGCATGCTTTTTTTAACATGGGGCCCTATGGAAAATGCATGCGTTTTTATATGGCACTAAATGGTACCATGCATTTCCGCATGCGTTTTTTAAGGCTGCCCCACAGCTAACAGCAAAAACGCAGCCCAAGAACGCTTGCTGCCTAAAACATCTAAAACATGCAAAAAACGCATGCCAAGTGTAACCCTAGCCTTAGAGGGGTATTGTCTTCTTGGCTTCCCTCTGTCTGGACAGTGCAAGATTGGGCCCCACTCTGTATCTAGATGTGTGTGCCCGAAATGGGATCTTCACTTTAAAATATTTTTTGAATATCCTGGAAATATACCATAACTGTGTGAGATGGGAATATCAATTTAAGCTAACAAATATTGTGTGTTGAACATTTTACAATAATAAATGTTTCTCGAATTTCCTGTTTTTATGTATAAAAAAAATCAGTTGTAGTAACAAATATTGTGTTATTTATTTTCAGTTGCAACTTGAGAAGAGTTATAAAACTGCTGGACTTTTAGGAGATTCTAAAGTTATTTCAGGTAAAACTATCATGCACACAAGCATAATCTGTTTAGAATTAAATGTGAAATATTTTTCTGAGATTAATAGCAGTATGTGGAAAACATAATGCACGATGGCTCAGTGGTTAGTCCTGCAGCCTTGCAGCACTGGGGTCCTGGGTTCAATTCCCACCAAAGATGACATCTGCAAGGAGTTTGTATGTTCTCCCCGTGTTTGAGTGGGTTTCCTCTGGGTTCTCCTGTTTCCTGTTTCCTCCCACATTTCAAACACATACTGATAGGGATAAAGCTTGTGAGCCCCAATGGGGACAGTGTTGCAAATGTATGTAAAGTGCTATGGAATTAATAGAGCTATATAAATATTAATATTATATTAGGGCCGATTCATCAAAACCAGCATTATTCATACCGGACTTGATGAGATATACTGGAATCAGCCACTCCTTTATGAAGAGGAATATGCTTCTTCATGAATCAATTGTGTTAGAAAAATGGCGTAAATGGTTTGATGAATCAGACCCATAGAGTTTATTTAGTCATTCCTGGAGCCATGCACTGGTATAGGAGCAGATCTTTTTCACTTACCGGTATACAGAAAAGCTCATATCTGAAAAGATGACAAAAATACAGTAAGTGAAACTGGTGCTTCAAGTGAAACAAATAGTTAATGTAAAGCAGACTTATTGGCTATATGGTTATTCTCTTACGTGACTAGTATGTTTGATTACAGAGTAATATTGCAATTTATGAATACCAATGGGTAGCACTGAAAAATTAGTGATTGCAAATTGTAAACCATATGTGAAATACAGTTGTTTTTTTAACTTCTGAAAGGACTTTCCACCTCTAAATAAAATTTCTATGAAAAATTGCAAGCAATATTTTTTCCCCAATAAATGAAATCACACCACAAAATCAAATGTGAACAGTGCATTTCAATATTGATACTACATTGCAATGTTGTTATCGAGTGTGATTTTGTAGTGGGATTTCTGGCATCATAAAATTTGATATGACGTAAGTGGAGCTTAGTAATAGCTGCTAAAGAGAAACAGTCACTTGTTGAAAAAAATGTAATACCTTGTAAAATCTCTTAGGGCCGCTTTACACACACCAACCTCTGTGACCAACTTCTGAACAGATCTCTGGTTGCAGTGAAATCATGGACACATTGTTCCATTTGTACACAGCCACAAAATGGAACAATATGTCCATGATTTCACTGCAACCAGAGATCTGTTCAGAAGTTGGACACAGATATCTGTGTGTGTAAAGTGGCCTTTAGCTCCTCTGATTCTGCTAATCCTTTCCCAAATTTGTTGTACATTCTACATTGCAGAGATATTCACATTTGTTGGTTCTGGAGTGCAGTATGTGAAATCTCTGCTTACCTTTTTTTTTTTTTTTTTTTACAAACATTTTGGGTAGTTTTTTTATTTTGTAAATTAGTAACTTTTTTAGCTGTTTTCAAGTTTGATAGAAAAGCTGTTATGGCCGCTTTACACGTCCCAACATCGTCCCAATATTGGATACAACGGCACGGGAGCGCACACTTTTTTGGCTGAAATCCAAGATCGCATAGGAGCTGTCACACAGGGAGATATCGGCAGGCAACACAACTGCGATGTCTACGCTCCCTTGTACGAGCGACCCAGGGAATGACCATTTAACATGGGAGTGAATAGGGGAAGTTGTTCTCCAAGTCGTTGTTGGGCTGTCACACAGCACGATACTGCCAGATCGTCCATCCAATATCGGGCAGTTGGAGAGCCTGCTCATTTTTCTCCCGATATCGGTTTGGCATCGTTCTTGCATCAAATTGCACATTCACACCACACAACGCACGAATGATATCGGCACCAACGCACTAACCACGTGATTTTTTATCGGAGTTGTACAACGATATCGGGATGTGTAAAGTGGCCATTAGTGTGAATACCTTTGTAATGGAATGACATCAATCCATTTATGCATGGTCCTAGTCACTTCTTACATTTATCATGCTCTGGTGTCTTTCCAGACCTCAGAGCATAATAAGGGACATTCAATTTGACAAAAGGAACTTCGCTGCAAATCAAGTTTCCAGAAAAAACTGTGTAACCCCAGCCTTATACTTAGTAAAGAGTCTAATTACTAAAAACCCTATTGCTTAAAAGAGTAAAATAGACTTAGGCTGGGGTCACACATAGAAATTTTTTACCAAAATTCTCAAAAAAACGGATCCGTTTTTTTTAAGGCACCCCAAAAAAAACGGATCCGTTTTTCCATAGGGCCCATGTTAAAAAAATTTTTTTTTGAAAAACGAACAGCTCAAAAACGGACATAGCAATGTTTTTAAATGCAGAAAAAAACGGACAGGGTGTTTATTACATCCAATCCGTTTTTCTATCAGCTTTTGGACTTAGAAAAAAAAAATGCCAAAAATGAAGCCAAAAACGGACCAAGGGCTTATGTGTGACCCTAGCCTTAGCTAAAAAATAAATAACTAAAGGAAATTTAATTATTGATACATTTCTAAATACCATACACATATTAAAAGGCTGACATCTTCTTACACTCACATAAACCTGTCCTAGAATGGTGCGACAGGCGCCAGTGAGCATGTGCAGTAGATGCCCTCTGCTGTTACCTGCATATAAGCTATTCTATGTATAGTCATTCATAAAGACCGGATGCTCTGACATTTTAGTAGCATCTTATTACCTCTGCACCCTGGTATATCTAGTGGCATTAGAAAAGCACATCTTCCTACATATGAAGGGAGATGGAAGGAGCTTCCATTGCACATGCTCACAGGCACCTGGCCTAACATTTGTCAGTTAACAGGACAATGGCCATTTCCATTCTATACTAATTACCTTCAAAACAAGTGTGATTTGCTGCTGAAATGTATATAGGGATTTATTTCTAATTAAATTTCCTTTAGTTATTTATTCTTTTTTATTCCAAGGAACCTTTTTAAAATATGGACATTTAAGTCTCAACAGAAACTATCCACAAATACCCCTAAAATATCCACTTCAAGGTTTAGATCACGTCTGCCACATTTCCTTGTCAAGACTGTTGTAAAATATAAAGAAAACATCCACAATAATGTCCAGATGTCAAGATCTAAGGTTCCAATATACAGTAGAACATTGTTCAGAGTGTTCCCCTTACTCTAACAGCTTGCTTTCTTAGCCCATGTCAAAATGACTGAGATCCTTATTCTCACCTTAAGTTTTATGCTTTCAATATGTCAACTTCAAGACTGATTGCAGCCTAATATATTCCCTCCTTTACAGGTGCACTATGTGCATTTTCATACTGCAGTCATGATTCATTGCTTTTAATACCTACTCGTAAATTAATAAAGAGGAGAAGCAGAGTGAGCAGAATAATATAGTAATATAAGGGGTGGGGAACCTCAGGCCACAGGGCTGCATGCGGCCCTCGATGAACTTTTCTGCAGCCTCCGGGCAGATTCCTTTCAAGTTGATAATTTTGTGCGGCCCCCAAAGGATGGTAGAAATTTCCAAATGACCCATAGCAGAAAAAGGTTCCCACCCATATACTGCAGGATCGACCTATGACAACCTATTCTATCTGTGAACAAAGAGACTAATGATAAGCGAGCATGCTCATCACTGCTCGATACTTGACCAAGCATCAGGTTGGCTGGCCACCCTTGGTATTTGAACAAGTGTTGCGGGTGCTCGGATGTGTTATTTGTGAACGATCAATCCCCGGCACACTATAAAAGAAGAGAGAAGATTATCCTTTTTGTGTTTTTTATTTTTGGAGGTGAAAAACAGGTTGTATCACACAACGTTTCGGCTCCAGTTGAGCCTTTCTCAAGTGAGTCTTCTGTATATATAGAAAGGGGGTTTGTGGTTCAGTTCCCACATGAGCAACTGCTCAGGCCAGTACCCTGTTTGAGGTACTCAGCATATGACTCCGTCCTTTGTGTCAGTGCAGCAGCATGGTGGCTGGTCTGAGTGGATGGACAGGAGCTCTTGTTTTTCACCTCCAAAAATAAAAAACACAAAAAGGATAATCATCTCTCTTCTTTTATTGTGTGCCGGGGATATATTTAAAGACTTTGTGGCCTATTTTTTCCTTGTGCACCTAAACGGTGGTCGAGCTATACTATATGCTCTCTGATTTGTGAACGATCAGACACAAACCTGATCAGACACAGTGAACAATGGGAGTCGGCACCCCAGTGAGAGTCGCTTACCGTCTCTTAATGACTCTCACTGGGAGTAAAATGAATGTGTGCATATATGGTGTGTGTGAAAAAAAACAGAAAAAATGTCCATCCATCTCTGGAAATGCCCTGTTTTTTGCTGCCGGTATGTGGGCAGTGAGCTGGACTGCCCACCACTATTTGATTTCATTACACTCGTTACTTCAGTCGAGCCTATCAGTGTGTCCGACCTGTTCTATATGAGTACTGAGCATCCAACCACTTTATTCTTGCTTATCAATAATAGAGACACAGAGCTCTGCATAAGGTCTGTATATGCATAACCGCAGGATATTTTTATTTATTTACCTATTTATAATAAAGATGCTTACTGTTATGCTGGAGCAATTTAAAATTTGATGTAAAAAGGTATATACTCTTTAATAAATATAGCAACCTAGTTAGCTCCAAAAAGTGAGTTTGATGGATTATCAAATGCCTTCATTTTACAATATAAAGAGTATTTTGGCATTGTAAACTATTATTTACACATTGTACACACCTTTATATGCATATTTAATTCTATTTATATTTGATTTCATATTCATTTAGAAGAAGACTTGGAGGCCTTCTTTTCAAAATATGTAATTGGGCATGAAGAAGCAATTGAAGTTCCACACGGTCTACCTCCGGTTGATGCACTTGCTGTAAGTATGAGTTTCCAAACTTATAAGGATGCAAACAAATATCCCATCTAAATTACATTTTCATAAATAAGACATTTTCACTCTGCAATATCAGTGTTTGGGCATCCACTTGGTATAAGACCCGATTCCCTCACACTTACCTAACCAAAATCTTCAATCTCTCCCTATCCTCTGGCATCTTCTCCTCTCCTTCAAACACTCTATTATCACGCCACCTGGTCTACTCCCGCCTCACTCATTACCTCTCCACTCACTCTCTTCTAGACTCATTACTGTCTGGTTTCCCTCCCCCTCGCTGTCTGGGTGTTATGTTTGACTCTGATCTTTCCTTCACCCCATATATACAATCTCTCACCCGCTCTTGCCGCTTGCACCTGAAAAACATCTCTAGAATTTGCCTCTTTCTCACCTTGGAAACCACAAAAACCCTCACTGTGGCTCTGCTTCACTCTCGCCTTGACTATTGTAATTCTTTTTTAATTTGCCTCCCCCATGCTAGACTCTCCCCTCTCCAGTCCATCCTTAATGTAGCAGCCAGGATCACCTATCTATATAACCGTTACTTGGACCCTTCTGCCCCGGACCGGATTTCTGCCCCATAGTATGCTATCGGGCTGGATGGCAGCTATCTGCCATCCGGTTTCCATCTGTCCAAGAGAATCCGTGAGGATTCAGATTTTTCTCCCGGACACAAAGATGCTCCCGGATCCTCCCGGCCCGGTGCGATCCGGCGCCCCCTAACATGGGGGTCTATGACACTGGATCGCACCGGAGCCGCACCCAGGAGCCGGACGCCAGGTGCTGAAGCTCAGCACCGGCCGGCGCTGAACTTCAGCACCACCAGTTTTCCACTGCTCACAGTTCAGGACCGCGGCTAGTGGGGAACTAGCTACGATCTTGAATTGTCAGCAGCTGCGGCTGCAAATGAGCCATCCGGCTGCACAAAGGACTGGAGGGCATAAGTGGCCCTCCATTTCTGTGTCCAAATCCGGCCTGGGGCTGTCAGGATCACCCCTGACAGCCCCGGATCGTATCTTGCCATGGTCTGAACCTGGCCTAACACTTATCAAAGCAATAGTGTGGCCCAAGTTTGAGTATCCAGTTCAATTATGAGCATCAGTTTACCAAAAGGATGCATTATCACTCGAAATACTACAAAAAAGAGACATAAAAATGATAAGGGATAAGAAGGTCCTTAGTTGTGAGTAGTGGTGAGTATAATCGTTACTATTCGCTACTCGCACAGATAGTACGGTATTCATTATACCCGTTACTCGCGAGTATCTTGTGACTTGTGACTGATGTGTCGATCTTTATCAATCTGACACAAATTAACAGCTCCCTTCAGTACACAATGTGAGCTGACACCTCAGTGAGAGAAGATTGAATGTTAGGATCTCTCTGGCGGGCACAGCGAGGTGTTTTAGTATATCAAACTCAATTACAGGGGAAAAAAGAAAATATTATATTACAAATTAAAACGTAGTCTAATATTGTAATGTACTCAAAGGTCTTTTATGACTTTAAGGAAATCTCAATATGGGAAGAAGAAGAAAAAGATATAAATAAATACATCAATGGATAGAAAGCAGGAAGTAAATAAAAAAGTTCCAACACAAATGCTGTTACTAACCTCAACCCCATCGAAAAAAAAATATGTGACCAATTTATAAATATTATTGTTAGAGAAAGAGAAACAAGCTTTACTATGTTGTTTAGACTTCTTCTGTTTCTTAAAAATTTGAAAAACAGATGCACACTTTTTTACTTCCTCATCATTATAGCCTGATATTCCCCCCACAACCCCCTCAAAAAAGTGTCTAAACATAAACTTAGGTTACAGCATTTTAAACTGTAGATATGAAAATCCCTGAAAATGTGCTTGAAAAAGGTATTATCAAGGGGTTAGCTGTTACTAGCATCATGGAGCAGACCCCGTGATGTGATGTACGTCCCATAGGGGAGGGGTAAGCTGTAAGTCTAGCTCTTGTTACCCTGAATTACAGGTATTGATAGAATACAGAACTGCACTGGACATCTCATCTTTATAGTTTATGAAGGCAGGGTGAGTATAAGAATTATCTATTTCCCCTGGAGTATCTCTTTAAACCTTTACATACAAAGTTAAACAGGTAAACTGCTGAATAACCTTTTTTTACTTGCAATGCACATAAATGTATGTGATGCAGGCAGGGCCGCCTCCAGGTTTTTGTGGGCCCCGGCGAAAGAGTCTCAGTGGGCCCTTTTAACCCATAATGATTTCATATACTGTAATACAGTATATATATATATTATATATATATATATATATATATTGTATATATACTGTGAACCTAATAATATACGTATATATATGTATATATATAAATAAATAAATACTAGTGGTGCCCATGCACAATGCATCGGGATTCTAGCAGACGATCCTGACTCGCAATGGCCGCTTCGCGGCAATGTTCGCTGCAGGCACTCGCATGCCCTGCGGCATAGCGAGTCCTTATAGGATCGCAATGGCGCTTCGCGGCCAATGCTTCACTCGCCATGCCCCTGCGCGGCATAGCGACTCGCCGCTGCAATGCGCTGCGCGCAATGCTTGTCGTATCAATGACGACAAGGGGCACTGCAGCATTGCAATTATATAATAATATGTATATACACTCCCCACAAATATAATCCCTCTCTGAGCCTATCTTCCCCTGTGCACTGGGTCTCCACGCCTTGTGCCTGTCTCCCCACTGTGCGCTGTGTCTCTCCCTGTTTGATGTTTCTCCCCCATGTGCGCTATTTTCCCTCTCAGTGTCTGTCTCCCCCTTGTACACTTTCTCTCTCCCCCATCTCCTTCCTTTCTGTGCACTTGCTTGCTCTCTTTTTCTCTCATTTCACTCTCTCCCAGAAATATTAATTTGGTAGCACCAAACACACACTGCGGAGCCCGACCGGACACCACTGCGGAGCCCCGACAGGAACACACACGAGCCCCGACTGGACACACGTGAGCCCCGACGACCCACTGTGACTCCGACGGACACACACTGCGGAGCCCCGACCGGACACACACTGCGAGCACTGACTGACACCACTGAAGAGCCCACGGACACACACTGCGGAGCCCGACTGGACACACACTGTGGAGCCCCGACCGGACACACACTGTGGAGCCACCGACCGGACACACACTGTGGAGCCCCAACCGGACACACACTGCAGAGCCCCGACTGGACACACACTGTGGAGCCCGAGCGACACACACTGCGGAGTCCCGACCGGACACACACTGCGGAGCCCTGACCGGACACACACACAGTGGACATACAGCAGAGCTCTGCTGTCCACTCTGCTGTGGGTCCCTGGGCGCTGTGTATTTGTTCCTGTCCTGAAATGGGGGCCCATCATACATCAGCACATCAGGCAGTATCACACACAATCTTAGATACAGCAGTCATTATCACACATAGCAGGCTAACATTAGCACATCAAGCAGTATCGCACATGATTAATTTAGATACAGCAGTTCATCAGTCATTATCACAAATAATAGGCTTAGATACAATAGAACATGAGTCAGTATTATACATAGCAGGCTTAGAAACAGCAGTTCATCATTCAGTATCATATATATCACACTTAGATACATCAGCACATCAGGCAGCATCACACATGATAAGTCTTAGATACACGTCGTTTCATCAGTTCATTATTCACACATAATAGGCTTAGATATATTGTAACATCAGTCAATATCATGCATAGCAGACTTAGATTGAGATCAGTAATTATCACACATGGTAGTCTTGGAAACAGGGCTTTTAGTAGTATCACACATGATAGGCTTAGATACATCAGTAATACTTGGATACAGCAGTTCATCACTCCTGTGTGCTGCTGCAGCGGCCTCCCCCCATCCTTGCTGCTCTCCCTCCCGCTGTGCCTCCTAACCTGTGTGGGAGAAGGCGATATCAATCAGATCAGACAGTCACTGTGCCTGAGCCAGGAGCGGAGCTGTGCTGGAGACCATAGAGTTCCCGGCTCAGTGCAGATCGGCATAGTGACTGTCAGATATCCGTCTGCCACACAGGTTAGGAGGCAGAGCGGGAGGGGGTCCGCAGCAGCACACAGGGGGCTCCAGGTTTGCCAACTGACAGGGGTACATATTCAGCGCCCAGGGGTCCACAGCCATTCGAAAATACAGGACCGGGGATGCTGTTTTGTGGTAGACAATTCTGGGCCCCGTCACTTGCTCGGGTATGCCGGGTGCTGAAGCCGGCCCTGGAAGCAGGCACTGTGCTCTATATTAAATGCTGTATAAAAAGGTTAGTTGGGGGCAGGAGGTCACATGTGTGAGTCGTAGATGAGTCTTTAGAATTAAATATAGAAAGGCTCAATCTTATGTGTCTGATAAAAAGACTCAAGTACTCTTGAAAGCTTGCTATTTGTTACCATCTTCTCAGTTAGTCAATAAAAGGTATCAACCACTGAGGACTTGTCCCGCCCCAGGGGATTGGGGTACTTAGTCCTGGGCTTGCAGTTCACGGATTGGGGGATTGTCACGGGCGCCGGTACCCAGTTCCATGCCCTGGGGCCGCTTTTTAAAAAAGGGCTTAAATAAAAGTGAAATGTCTCGTGACGCCACCTACGGTTCCCGGTAATATTACCGGCGCTGTTTGCAGACCTCCGGGGTGATGGTGATGTAGCTAGTTGGTAACGCTCCCCGTAGGTGGAGCGGGGTCCCCGGGGCAGCTATGGTGTTTAGGTATCCACACAGGGAGGCAACTCTCCACACAGCCTTGTCACTTACTCTGTGGAAAAAGCGGCTCATCAGGTGCAGGTAAATAAAGTATGTCACACAGTCTTGATCTCTGCATGGGTTTACTGGTAGTACTTCAGACAATTACAAATGACAAAATCTTTTGGGTCTCGCTGGTCTGGGTAGTCACCAGAGGACCGGGATGTCTCATTTGGGACCCTCGGTGGTGTGCCTGCCATTTCCTTTCTCTTGTCCCTCACTGCGCTCTCACTCCTACTTCCCAGCAGCGCTCCCATGCGCAGAGCCCACAGCCAGCTCCCACAGATCATCTCTGGAGGGTTCCTCTCCTGGTCCTCCGGAACCTATACGGGGCCTTTTGGAGATTACGCCGGGCTTTTGGTAACAACATCCTATAGAAGCTCGTGCCTCCGGTTTGGCGGCTCGGGAATGAACACTCGCACTGCTCTCGGAGCCAGTCCTCCGTTCTGGGACTGCACTCCTCTAGCCAGTGGTTGTACCATTCCTGGATTTGGGTGCACCACAACACCTGGTGCCCCTAGAGTCCCTTTCTTTCCCGACGGCTCCTCTGCTGTTGTGTACTCCTCGCTCCCCACAGGAGCTCTCCTCAGCCTCCCTCTGTCTTCCTACTCTTCCACTACCCACCTAGCTCCTCCCACCAGGACTCGGTCTCCCTGACAACGGGTCCACTCATGGCCCCTGCTCTAAGGTGTGTGGATGGGTGTAATGAGGGTCCTTTATATGATATCACAATCCCCTAGTCACAGGGATACTACACTCTCTCTTATGGATGCAGTACCCCTATGTTGCGTCCTGACCAGAGGGGCACCACAGGCTCTCAGATTCTAATATTTTTTTTATCTTTCGGCTAACACAGTACAAACATATATTTTATCTTATCATTACCACTCGGACATTAGAGTAACTTCTTTATAACTACAAACAGTAACTTGAAGAACTAAGAATATTTACAGGAAATAATGCTCAAAGATAACTTATTCTCAACTCACAAGAAAAGTTTACAGTTGTGCTGACAAGTGACTATATTTATCAATACAGTATGTATCTTATTGTCTTTCAGTACTGTGCTGGGGTCATCAGACGCAACTTTTTGACATTAGCACCTGCAGATCAAAATAATAACATCATAGTTTGTGCCTATGAATACAATGACTGTGAATATACAGACAAGAGATCATGCGCATGTTCAACATTTACCAATGTAGCTTTTATGTGTGGGAAAAGTGGATGCTCAGACTCATTGAGCCTTTGGAGAAAAGATCAAGATGTAGTGTGTGGTATGTATTTTCATAACAGGTAATTAAAGTTGAGCAAAAAAAAAAAAAATTTGCAGGACTCTAGTCCAGTGGCCACATTTCTACTTCATAGCCAATCCAAGAGATTTTTGAACCTCCTCCTACCTGAACACATCCCCAACACCTCTTCTGATTAGTAGGCCATTACTGACATCATGGAAATGTCACACTGCAACAATGATGTTGCACCTGGGGTGTGAATGAGAAAAGACAATGTATATTCCAGCAGGTTTAAATGGTTCAGGTCAACAGCCATTTCTGGACCAGGGTCATGCAAATCACTATGATCATCTTTACAGGTCATATATTATACAAATTAAAGTATGAATTAATACATCTTTTAAAACGGGCATAGAAGTATGCTTGTGCAAGAGCTCTAGAAATTCCTGCTCGTGCTCCAAATACTTTAATGCACAAAACTTAAATAGGAAGATTTTGTTTAGCAGCAATTATATTGGTTATAAAAAATTACTATTCTGCTAAAATAAAGAAGACCCATTCAGAGTAAGCATTATGAATAGAGATGACCAAACCTTTTGAAGTTTTGATTCCTTCAGTTTGCCGAACAGGCATATATACGCCGACTTGTTCGTCAAGCAGTTTGCTGAACTTCTGAACCCCTGTGCCTGCGTGCCTGTTTTCACAGTATATGGGGGATGCTTTCTGTGAATGTAGCCCACCATATTGTTTGTAAGGCCCTGTGCCCACAGTACGTTGTTTGATGCTTCTTTTGAAGCAGATTTTGAGAATCTGCAAAAAAATCTGCATGTCTATTCTAAAATCAGCAAAGTCTGAGAGTTCAGAAGAGCTGTGCCAATGTGATTTTTTTCCTTGCAGATTTGGTGCAGATTTTGGGGCAGAAAAAAGAAATCTGAACCACATGTGCAAGGGAAAAAAGCAACATTGGCACTGCACCTGTCATAGACTTTTCTGGCCTTAGGATCGACACCCCATGGTCACAGTGCCTAAGATGCTCTAGGGAGAGCAGCTGTTGTGGTGAAGGGGCTGGATGCATCCCCTTGCCCCAGCTATTTCCAGAGACTTGTAGGGCAGGGGTGGGCCACTACAGTCCTCAAGGCCTGAAAAAATAATTGCAACTTTTCAGGATTTCCTTGGCATTGCACAGGTGCTAATATCATCACCTGCAGAGGTGATGATTCCAGCACTTTATGAAATGCTAAGAAAATCCTGAAAACATTGCGGCCCTTGAGAACTGCATGTGGCCAGCCCTGTTCTACCGGAGTGTGTAGTGTTTTGCATTTCTATACCTCAAACCATCAGGCCAGAGGCCTGTTGCTTTTTCACCCGTGTCTGTAGGGCAGTATCAAAGCACCTGTTTTCAGAAACAGCCCAGCACACAAAGAGTGAAGTACAAAAATCTTTACTCTAACAAAGACTACAAGTCTCAAATACAAACATGAGAATATACATAATATGTATATATAGCGAACGTTCCACAGTGATCAGCAGTGCACAGACTCCTAAAGTGGTGGAAAGTCCATGAAGGGCAGAGCCCATTTAGGTCTTTGAGTTGTACCCCAAAGGCTGCATGCCTGCCAACTTATCCAGTAGCAGGAAATGCATATGGTGCAAAACATGGGAAGGGGAAATATAACATTAACAAACACACAGGCCTCGGTCAAGGAAGAACAACAGCTCAAAAAAGTCCTTTTGTGGACAAAATGCCAACAAAGGGATGGGCCATCAACCAAACAAAATGCCTTTTTTTAGGAAAATTCACTGTATTTGGCGTCAATACTGTCTTGCATCATTTTCAGCGTTACCCAGGCTGAAGATCGTGTTGGTGATGATACTCTGCTGCTGGACTGTCTCGGGGGGTATTCTCTGCTACCACCTGTCCCCAGCACACTCTATCATGGTCACCACTGGAGAAGATGATCGAGGAACTATGGAGCGAAGACGCCCTCTTGGACAGACAGCAGCAACATGCAAAATATTGACATGCCCTGTGGGCTTGGGTGCAGCTGGCTGGCTAATCAAGAGAGGACTTAGCTCCACTCGACACCACATTCTCTCCCAGTCAGCCTCCTCCGGCCACTTCTCAAATTCATCGGTGGTGGTAACCTGACTTACTCCAACCGCGAATCACCCCTTGTTGCCCATTACCTTCATTAAGATGACCTCCTCTGACAAAGATGTTGCTTAGCCTTATTGGGAAGATGGTCATGCAGCTGGGTGGACCAGCTAATGTAGCACCGATGCCAGTACCTTGTTCCACCAGGAAGCCAAACCCACTATGCTGAAAGAATGCCACCACCTGGCCTCAGGTACACTGTTCGTATAAGTTATTGGACTTAGACCCATACAACCACTTCCAGGTCATGGTATCTGCAAAATGAATCTCTGCAATAAAGGACACAGGAGCATGACAGGGTGTTTTATGCCATGTTGGATAGTTGCTTGGAGGGGGTTCGGGACCCGACATGTCAATGTCCCAGTCGAAGGCCTCTAGTGGAGGTGATGCACACAGCTGGGAAACAGGGCTTTTTGCCTCTTCTACCTCCTTTTCTTCCTCGTCTTCCTCCTCATGCTCCTGGTCCAATTGGTGATTCAGTAGCTACAGCACCTACTGCAAGTGGAATATAGCCAAACATGCTCCAAGGTCCTCTGCAGTCTGACATCTGGTGCTTCTGGTCCCAGATTGCATAGGGAAAGGGTCACCTTCTGATTGTGAGCTCCTCAGATCCTCCTCTGGCATTAGAGCCCAGCACTTTATCCGTACATCGCTGCAGATGAGGCCCAATGTGGGTAGCATGGTGGAGCTCCAGGTCACATATGTATCCATCTCCTCTGCATGCCACTCCAGTTCTGGTGCTGCTGATACTGAGGCACCCTCTGCCCCTGGGATGATGGTGAAGGTGACATCCTCCAGATCAAGCATGTCTTGCAGGCGATCTATCGCCAAACTGCGTAATGGAGTCACATAGCAGTGAAACACAGCATGGCAGAGTGTAGCTGGTTTGTAATGAACTGCTAATATGGCACTGAAACTCTGAGCTCCTTAGTGATGCCTGCTTAGTTTGCCTAGGAGCCCACCAGGACTGAGTCAGACACAATTAATCACTACAAGATGTTGCTGTTTGCACAATCTTGTTGCCTAGCTCCCCACATTAACCCTTCCATGTGGTGGACTGCAGAAGTAACGTCACTCACAAATCCAATTCCCCATGCCACAAGGTTACACCTGAGTTACGGTTAGGTGCAGTGCCAGTGATTATTGAAGCCTGACATATTTGTAGGAGACATAATGATGAAAAAAAAACTTTATTGAGGTTACCAATTCACAAATTAATCTGCAATGCTGAATAAGGCTAGTGGGCATTGCAGCAATGCAAGAACAACTTCAATATGAATTATACATATAACAGTTTTGCACATGCCAAAAATGTGTGTTGTAAACGTATGGAATGAAATGAAATAGTGATTGCACATTTTCAAGAAGCAATATCCATAGGATGCTGTTTCATGAGTGTGAACAGACCTATAAGAACATGTGTGTGAAGCATGTAATGGCCATATGCTATTTTTAGATGAATTGGTATCAATTCTGTGAAGAGATGGCCTAACACAGTGCTGACCTTCTGCAATAATAAAGGTTTGCTCTCCGCACCAAAAAAATAATAAAAGAAATAAAATAATAAGAAATAAATAAATAAAATAAAAAAATTCCCCCCAAAATATTTAGCTCTCTGAGGCTGTGGTCACAGTACCATTTTTCACATGCATTTTTGGAGACCTGCGTTTTCAAAAACGCATGTAAAAAACGCACCCATAGGCCCCCATGTTAAAAAACGCATGCCCTAATAGCCAAAAAGCATGTGTGACTGTCCCATGCGTTTTTGGAGCATATCCAAAAACGCATGCGTTTTTTAATAAGGGGCCTTATGGAAAACGCATGCAAAAACGCATGTACAATTAGTGCCATTCAAAAACGCATGCGTTTCCCATAGGAGCCCATGTTAAAAAAAAAGCATGCGTTTGCGGAAACGCATGCGTTTTTTTAACATGGGCTCCTATGGGAAACGCATGCGTTTTTGAATGGCACTAAAAGGTACTAAGTGTACATGCGTTTTTGCATGCGTTTCCCATAGGAACCCATGTTAAAAAAAACGCATGCGTTTTCTACAAAAACGCATGCGTTTTTCAAAACGCACAAAAAAATACTACAAGCACTATTTTTGGGTGCAGATTCAAAACGCAGCCAAAAACGCAGGGAGCCATCACACACCTTACAAAACTCATGCTGACATGAAAAAAAGCATGAGTTTTGTAAAATCACTAAAAAAAACGCATGGCAACTGTGACCCCAGCCTTAAACGGATGTTTTAAGGACATTATAAGCTTCCTGGACTTTGCAGCTGCTGCCACATCTGGCACTGATTCCAAAACACCTGCAAACTCCAGGAAGCTTAAATATTCATTTAACGCTCCAAAACATTCCACAGTTTGATACAAGCCGATAGACTCGGCAGAGGGAACGCTACTAACATTAAGGTCAGGTGTTGTTCCTGGCCAATGGGTCTTCCTGTGAGCGTTTAGGCTGCAAACAAACAGGGAAAGTTTTAAGCCCATTTTAAATTTCAAATTTCTTTCCTGAACAAAGCCTCGTTCAGTGATTTTTTTTTAAAAAAGCTCGGATTTACAGTCGCAAACCGAATCTGCAATGTTCATGCCGATATTTGAAATTGGCAAACAAGAAACGTTTGCTCATCTCTTATGAATAGAAAAAAAGTACACATGGGATATTTTGTCAAACTGAATAGAAAATATGAATGAGTGTACAGCATGCACAGCATATGCATTTTAAACAACTAGTTGGATATTTATAATACAATCTACAAAAGTAAAATAACTTCATAACTTTAAAATATGTTGAATCAGGAGTTATTTATATATTGTATATTTATAGTTGTAAAATTATGCTTGACTTATGATATATCATTTAAAACTCCACTTTTTTTTATCTGCCTAGGAACACCAGTGTGTCCTCACAAATCACAAATCTTTGATGAATGTGGCCCTATTTCTCAACGAACATGCTCAAATCTATATCCTACTGAAGTTGTAGAAGTTGTAGCTAGCTGTAAATGTCCCGATGGTAAGATGAACTTAAAATTTTATGTTTTGTAAAGTGATATACTCATTTTATAAGTTTAAGGCATATCCTTATATGATATGCCGTAAATCTATAATACTATAGTACTACTATCCAAAATTTCACAATGCCTGTCCACCATCTCATCCTTCTTCTCTGCTCGCTTCATGAAGCTGAACATGGACAAAACTGAGTTCATCATCTTCTCCCCCAGTCACTCTCGCCCACTACCCGACCTATCCATCCTTGTCAACGACTGCTCACTCTTCCCAGTCCCCCATGCCAAGTACTTTGGGGTAATCCTTGGCTCTTCCCTCTCCTTCAAGCCTCACATCCTTGCCCTCGCCCCCTCCTGCAGACTCCAGCTCAAAAATACTTCCTGGATTTGCACTTTCCTTGACCACGACACTGCTATAACACTTGTTCATGCTCTCACCATCTCCCGCCTTGACTACTGCAACCTCCTGCTCTCCGGCCTCCCCGCCACCTCCCTGGCACCTCTCCAATCTATCCTAAGCTCTGCTGCCCGACTAATCCACCTGTCCCCCGCTGCTCGCCAGTCTCTCCCCCATGCCAAACCTTTCACTGGCTCCCCACTTCTCAGAGATCCCGGTTTAAAACACTAACTATGACATACAAAGTCATCCACAACCTGTCCCGTCCATAAATCTCTGACATGGTCTCTCGAGCTACCTGAGATCCTCCCAAGACCTCCTTCTCTACTCCCCTCTCATTTCTTCCTCTCACAACCGCATAAAAGATTTCTCCCGTGCACCTGCTATACTCTGGAACTCTCTCCCCCATCACATCAGACACTCGCCTACCCTGGGAACGTTCAAAGGAAGCCTGAAGACCCAGCTCTTCCATCAAGCCTACAACCTGCATTGAGACCGGGTTTTCCACACCGTCTCACAATCGGCACTCCCCCCTCCTACTGAATCCCTACCCGTCCCTCTTGCACTGTGAGCCCTCACAGACAGGATTCTGTCCCCTCCTGTATCTGTACGACTTGATTATCCACATATATTGTACTTGTCCTCATCTGCCCTTTCCATATGTAAAGTGCCATGGAATCTATATAAATTAATAATAATAATAATAATAATAATAATAATAATAATAATAATGTGGGTCCCACCAATGAAACCTGTGTCATGCATATGGGACTCACTGTGCAACTGGACCTGGCTCACCGTGGAGGTGCATAAGTAGGTGACTACCTCATCTTTACAAGTGACTCTGATGGTGAGGTTAGGCTTGTGCTGGAAAGTAGTAGCCAGGTACCACTCCAGGGGAATTATCTGAATAGAAGCAGCCAACCACAGGAGTAGAGAATGCTGGTAAATACTTAGGTGCAATCAAGAAGGCTGGAAGAGACAGACAGGCTGGCACTTGCAGCTACAGCAAGTTTTGGCAGATACTGGCAAGTACAGTGGGTTTAGGCAGATATAAGTAGTTGGCATACCTGTGCCACATATGCAGACTTCAAGAGCAGGAAGATGACATGGAGAAAAGAGATGGAGCAGAACAGCCTGAGCGGTGAGTGTGTCAGCGTCCTGTCACACTAAGTGCAGGTGCACCGATGGCTTTACATCCTGCCTCTATTTAGAAAATAGGGCATTGCAGGAAAAGGTTCTGTCAAGGAGAGATGGTCAGATTTGGCATAAAATTGAAAGGGAATTCCAAACACTGTCTCCATTGACAGCAGTGAGTACCAGCGCTGTCCTAAAACATTTCTACAAGTAGACCCTATTGGTGAGACCGAGGCCTAATATAAATTCATGACATATCTTTAAGATATGCTTTAAATGCACAAGAAGACAATACCCCTTTGAAACTTTTAGAATTCAACTATAACTAACAGTTACAGTGCTGTGAAGTCTTAGGGTGCTTTCACATCTGCGTTTTTCGTAATTCGCGGCAGATGCGGTGAAAAAACCGCATCTGCCGCGTTTGCCGCATAACGGTTCCACTTGCGGCACGGTTGCGGTTTTTTCCATAGGAAGTATAGGGGACTTGCGGCAGATGCGGCAAGTGCGGTATTGCACTTGCGGCAGGTGCGGCAGAGAAAAAAACGCGGCTTACTGCGGTTTTTTTCTCTGCCGCACCTGCCGCAAGTGCAATACCGCACTTGCCGCATCTGCCGCAAGTCCCCCTATACTTCCTATGGAAAAAACCGCAACTGTGCCGCAAGTGGAACGTTATGCGGCAAACGCGGCAGATGTGGTTTTTTCACCGCATCTGCCGCGAATTACGAAAAACGCTGATGTGAAAGGGCCCTAATTAATACATGATGTTCATATTTCATAATTTTCAACTGTAGAATGGCCACAACTTGATACTGCATATCCGACCCCTACTTGAATCAATAGGGGGCAGATATGCAATTCTTAGCCATGGCAACTATTTTGTCAATGTAGCTGTGTAGCCCCACAACTGAGTAGTTATTGTTGGAAGCAGCACCGATAACAGATGATTGGCGGGGGTGCCGGGTGTTGCAATCCCACCAATTCGATATCAATAACTTATCTTACAGGTACCGTTACACACAGAGATATCTGTGCAGACATTACTGGTTGCAGTGAAATCATGGACACATTGTTCCATTTTGTACACGGCCACAAAATGGAACAATGTGTCCATGATTTCACTGCAACCAGTGCGTTGGAAGCAATGTCTGCACAGATATCTCTGTGTGCAACGGTACCTTTAGAATAGGTTATCAATGTTAAAATCCCAGACAACCTCTTTAACTGGGAAGAGAGGATAAGCCCAGGGACACACTGAGCGAGATGCAATCGAGATATACTCACTTGAGTCTCGCATACCTCCTCCGACACAGTCGCCAGCACTCTGAGCTGTAGTGCACCAGCTGCATGTGCTTCTATGCAGCCGACACGCTCCTGTCTAGAGAGCCAGAGGTCATGCCAAGTGGACATGTGAGACTCGTGCGAGTACCTCGCTTGTGTATTGCTCAGTGTATCTCTGGCCTAGATCAAATGTTACATTTTTAAAAAGCGCAGTGGGCATGGGATTTCTAGAAGTTCCATCCACTTTGCTGTGCACTGTAGAACACAATCTTTTGGACACAGTGAAAACATGTATTTTCATCTAAATCAAGTTGTTGCATGTTTTCTGCCTTCTTAATTCTTATGTCATAAACAATGTTCAGAATATTTATTATCTATAATGTTTTAATTATGTGCATTTTTATCTGGTAGGTTTTATACTCAATGACTTTGAAATGGGACCTATCAATCAATGTGTAGATATCCATGATTGTCCGTGCTCATATAATGGGTTACTCTATCAACCAGGATCATCACGGGAAGGCATATGCAATTCCAAATGGTTAGTATGTTAAATATACGTTTTACACTTATGTAGCACAACATTTTTCAGAGTGTAGTATTTATGCATTAAGGGAAATTCAGGACATTAGCAGAAGTGAATCTAAGTTTTCGTGTAGACTGCTCTGTAGTCTCGGTTAACTGCCTTGCTGTAGTTTAAATGGGAGTTAATTTCCTTTAGAATATTAAGGGTTAAGTTGTGCTATGGCTCTGCAGTACTAGTTAGCTGCTGCTGTGTGTGCCAGGGGATATAGTTTGTCCACTCCTCAAGTCTTTAAATAGTCTCATGACCAATCACCTGACATCGTTGAAAGACTTCATTCACTCTGACTTGTGAGCGGTGTTAGGGTGTGTGCCCACATAGTGGTTTTACGTCGGTTTAGCAGCGAAAACCGCCGGCGGTTTAGCATAGGTTTTATTTAAATCTATGTAAATTTTTAGCAGCTTTAGGACTTACATGTAACCCTATGTAATTTAGAAAACGCTGTGCACACAAAGTGGGGTTATGTGAGCGGATCCGCCAGCGGTTGAGCGGTTTTCCAGCGGTTTAGCAGCATACAGCATGTCAATTCTTTTCAGCGGTTTTTGATCGGTTCCATGAAAAAAATCCTCCATAGAAAACCGCCGGAAAAACCGCTGGAAAAACCACCAGAAAACCGCTGTGCACACGCTGAGAAAAACCGCCGGAAAACCGCCGGAAAACAGCTGGAGACTTCTGAGCTCAGGAGTCTAGGCTCCTTGAATTTTCCAGCGGTTTACTGACGATTTGAACGTCACTAAACCACTATGTGGGCACACAGCCTTATGCTGCGTGCAGTTTCTGCTGGAGCCTTTCAGAAGCTGTCCTGGGTGGAGGTGAGGGGGGACATTTGGTTTGGATTACCAGCCAAGATTAAGCAGAGAGCTGTTATCTGTAGTTTACAGCTGTTTGCTGTACCCTAGCTGACGATGAAAAGTAGGGGTTACCCCCATGTTGTTTTTTTTATTATTATTTATTTTTAGATAAATACAAGGCTAAAATACCCTTTAGTGCAACACAAAAGGCACTAAAGGTTGCAAGCTTACAATGGATAGAGGGGTGGAACATTTATAGCTGCTTGACATCTATCTATATCTATCTATCTATCTATCTATCTATCTATCTATCTATCTATCTATCTATCTATCTATTCTTTCTATATATCCATCTATCCATCCACTTGAACAGCTGAAAACTCGAGTAATCTTTAAAATCTTTTAAAAAATTTGCAGTCTGCAGTCGCCCCAGGAGTGGTGACTAGTGATGGGCGAGCAGTAAGATGCTTTAGTGCTCGATGTTCAGATCAAGCATATTGAAATGCTCGGGTACTGGACCCGAGCACCGAGCTCAATGTTAACCTATGGGAACCTCGAGCATTTTTCTGGTGGCAAACCTGGCAGTGTGCAGAAAGCCTAAAAATGTCACAAATGTATAAGAACAGTGCTCAAATGACATGGGAACAGCATGAAGAAGACCACCTGTAAGCATTTCTGACTCCCAGGTCACTGCTGTGAACAATGTTGTCTGAGTATAAGGAGCTGGAATATACATCACTGTTCAGACAATGCCTGTTCCAGTGCCTATAATCGCGGGCGCATCGTGTGATGTCACACGAGGAGAGGAGGAATCCTGTGTTCCTCCCCTCGTGTGACATGTGTGATATTTTGCTATAGCAGTGAAATAAATTAAATAAATGGTGATAAAAATAATAAAAAAGGAATATTCACCTTTCTGCTGAGTGTCCTGGGGAAGGCGTCCACATCCATTCACTGCCAGGACTTTAATCAGCTGACGAGCGACAACCGATCAACTGATGGGTAACATGAAAGCATCAGCTGAGCGGTTTAAACCTCCCGCTAAAACCGCTCAGCTGATGTGATTGGCTTGGTAACCCGCCAGCGGCTAATTAGCTGATACTGTCAGCTGATTTATTTACTCGGCCAGCGGGCAATTTACTGTAAACCAACAGCTTAAGCTGTTAGCTGATTGATCGCCCATCCGCATCAGCTGTTGGTTTAAACCGCTGGCGGGCGGCCAATGGACTGACAGCGTCAGCTGTTGCTTTAAATTGTCGAACGCTAGCTCTATCAGTTGATTGGTCACCTGCCCGCATCAGCTGTCAATTTAAATTGCCTACCAGCAGGCAACCAATCCGCTGACAGCATCAGCTGTCGGTTTAATTGGCCGGGCAATGTGACAAGCCGTGACTTCCCTGAGCTTGTTTCAGGTTAAGCAATGGGTGTCACACAGCAGGGGATCCCACTGTGTGATCTGAGAAAAATTCAGTGGTGTCAGTGCTCGTAACACTACCTGTCTCATTAGGGCGATATCGCATGAGATGTAGCAGATATATCTTGCCAGTATTGTGAGACAGTGCATGTGAGGAGCAGTGACATTAGGAAATGCAGCGCAGTTCAAACTTGCCGTATAGGCCCTGTATGAACCCTTGATTCTGAACTGCAGTAATGTTTGTGATGGCATCGTCGCTTGTCACACTCTCATGTGTGCCTGTGTGCCTGCTCTCACAACATATGGGGGATGCTTTCTGTGAATGTGACTCACCATATTGTTTTAAGACCCCAGATACATTGTTTGATGCTTCTTTTGAAGTACATTTTGAGAATCTGCAACAAAATCTTCATGTCTGTCCTGAAGCCAGCAAAGTCTATGACTGTTCAGAAATGGTGTGCAATGTGTTTTTTTTCCTTGCAGAATTGGTGTAGACTTTAGGGCAGGTAAAAGGAAATCTGAACCACATGTGCAAGGGAAAAAAAGCAATGTAGGCACAGCCCGTCTAACCTGTCATAGTCTTTTCTGGCCTCAGGATAGAGTTGCAGGGCCTAAGACGGTCCAGGGAGAGTCACAGTTGTGGTGAAAGGGCATGAGGATTCCTCTTGCCTTCTGGCTACTTCCAGAGACCTCTATGGCAAAGGTGGCCAACTACAGTCCTCAAGGTCTGAAAACAGTGCAAGTTTTCAGAATTTCCTTAGCATTGCACAGGTGTCAATTTCATTACCTGCAGAGGTGATGATCCCAGCACCTTGTGCAATGCTAAGGAAATCCTAAAAACAAGCACTGTTTGAGGCCCTTGAGGACTGTACTTGGCCAGCCCTCTTCTACATGAGTGTGTGGAGTGTCTTGCATTTGCATAGCTCAGACCATCAGGCCGGAGGCCTGCGGCTTGTTTGCCAGTCTCTCTAGGGTAGCATCAAAGCACCTATTTGCTAAAACAGTCCAGCACACAAAGAGCGAAGTAAAAACAAACTTTACTGTAGCACAGTCTTAAGCACACATACTGTATATGAATATACACAGTATATATAAGGATGTCCCCCAGTGATCAGCAGACTTAATTACAATGGTGCAAAGTCCATTAAATACAGAGTCCATTAAGGGATTTGAGGTATAGCCCAAAGACTACAGTCTGGCTAATCCAGCAGGGGGAAATGCAATTGGCATTAAACTTGGGAAGGGGAAAATTTAAATTAAGAGCTACATAATAAATATTTAATATTTATTCATTTATATAGCACTATAAATTCCATAGTGCTTTACATACATTTGCAACACTGTCCACATTGGGGCTCACAATCTAAATATCCTATCAGTATGTCTTTGGAGAACTGAAAAACATTGAAGAAAAAAGTCATTCTTTGGTCAAATGGCATCCAAGAAATTGGTCAGCAACCCAACAATCTGCCTTTTGTTACGGAAGACCACTTTAATTTGAGCAATAACTGTCTAGCAGTTTTCTCCTCGTTGCTCAGGATGGAGATCGACATTGCTCATGTTACAATGCTGCTGGATGGTCTTGGAGGGCCTCAAGGGCTACTCCTCCAGGGGCAGTCTCCACCACCACCTGTCCCCCAGAACACCCCATCATGGCCACATCTGGAGAAGACAATGGAGAATTAATTAGAGAATGACCACCCCCTCTATGAGAGATGGGACCAACTTGGGCAACACCGACAGGGCCTTCAGGATCGATGTCCCCTGTGGATTTGGGTGTAGCTAACTGGCTAACCAAGAGAGGCCTGGCCTCCACCCAAAGCCAAATTATCTCTTGGTCAGCCTCCTGTTACCACTTTTAAAAGTCATCATCTGTGGCAACCTGACTTACACCAACCGCAAACCACCCCTTGCTGCCCATCACCTTCATGAAGGTGACCTCTTTCCCAAAATAGACTTTTAAGAAGATGGTCATGCAGCAGGGTGCACCTGTTGACATAGCACCAATGCTCAGTGCCTTCTTCAGCAATGAAGCCAAACCTCATATCCTGGATGAATGCACCACCTTGCCTTGGGTCATCAAAGTATTTGGCCTTCGACCTATGCAGCCACTCTCAATCAATGGCATCCATAAGTCAAATCCTCTCAAGAAAAGGGGACAGGATTTGGTGGTCCATGCCATATCGAATAGCTGCTTGGATGGGATAGGGGTCATCACATGGCATTCTCTCAGTCAAAGGCCTCCAGTGGGGGTGATACACATGGCTGGGAAGAAGGGTCTTCTGCCTCTACTACCGCTCTCTTCATCATCCTCATCTTCCTCATCATGCTCTTAGATTTGCTAATCCTGGTGTAATAATGCGAGCCATTCTGCAAGATCCTCCAGAGTTTGACCTCTGGTGCATCTGGCTGCCATGGGGAATGGCTCAAAGAGAGAAAAATAACAGGCAACTGTGCGAATACTCCCTGAATGGTCTCTGATGAGCCTTATGATATTCTATAAGGCGAAATGCGTTATAGAAGATGAAAATGAGGGAGATTTTCCACTGTTTTTAAGTCATGACTGAAGGAAAAATTTGACCGCACATTGGATTGCCGTGGTATCAGAGAACTCTAACGTTACATCTGAGTTAAGTTGATCCTGATCCAGATTCAATTCTGTCATTATCCTTTGGATTTTGATATCCCTATATATAAAATGTTGGTTATAATTGTGATGACCTACCTAGGGATATCATAGGGCAAGCCGTCGCGGAGTGGGGGCACCCGGAAGATTAGGGTGTTTATACCTCCACGGTCAGGTAACCCTACAGATTTAGGGACAGAATAGGTATATCCATACTATAAATGTGCTTTTTCCTTCAGTGAATTTGTAAATACACACCCCTTGTTTCCACTTTTGTACACTTTGTAGACTAGACCAGTCATTTTTTATAAAAAGAATCAATAAAATTTATTCTTTTAATGTTATCCGGAAGTGGTAGTCCTTATATCTATAATACCGAAATTGGCAAACATGTTTGGAAAAAATTTGCTCATCTCTACTCACCATGTTTTGTCTTGGAGAAGACGGTCACAAGTTTCAGAATCAGGATGAAAGCGGAGGGTGAGGGAATAAAATACCCCTGTTGTGCCCCATGAAATGTATCCTGTTGTTACAAGGACAGTACCTAGTGTGGTGTATACCCCACATATTGTCCTCTCACGCGTTTCCCCCTAAACTTTATTCTCATACTATTCCTGACCTGACCCTTTCTGTCCCATCAAACGTTTCTATCATACTTTTCCCTAATTCTTTTCTCCTTCCATAATGTTCCCTCATGTTTTTCTCTTCTATACTGTCCCATAATTCTTTTCTTCCCATACTGTCTGCTTATATTTTCTCTCATAAATTGTCCTCTTAAAGTTTTCCTCTAAATTGACCCATTACACTATTCCCCATACTGTCCCCTCACACTTTATTCCTCCATACTATCCCCTCACACTTTTCTCCTAAATACTATAATCTCACACATTCCTCCCCCATACTTGCCATTCACATTATTCCTACCCATACTTTCTCTCACGCTTTTATCCTCCACACTATCTCCTCTCAACATTCCCCCATTCTGGTCTTCACACTTTTTTCTGCATTCATTTTATTCCTCTATACTACACACATTATACACAGTTGTGGCCAAAAGTATTGACACCCCTGCAATTCTGTCAGATAATACTCAGTTTCTTCTTGAAAATGTTTGCAATCACAAATTCTTTGGTATATCATCTTCATTTAATTTGTCTTCAATGAAAAAACCACAAAAAGGATTGTCCTAAAGCGAAATTGGATATAATTCCACACCAAGCATAAAAAAGGGGGTGGACAAAAGTATTGGACTGTTAGAAAAATCATGTGATGCTTCTCTAATTTGTGTAATTAACAGCACCTGTAACTTACCTGTGGCACCTAACAGGTGTTGGCAATAACTAAATCACACTTGCAGCCAGTTGACATGGATTAAAGTTGACTCAACCTCTGTCCTGTGTTTTTGTGTGTACCACATTGAGCATGGAGAAAATAAAGAAGACCAAAGAACTGTCTGAGGACTTGAGAAACCAAATTGTGAGGAAGCATGAGCAATCTCAAGGCACAAGTCCATCTCCAAAGACCTGAATGTTCCTGTGTCTACCGTGCGCAGTGTCATCAAGAAGTTTAAAGCCCATGGCACTGTGGCTAACCTCCCTAGATGTGGACGGAAAAGAAAAATTGACTAGAGATTTCAACGCAAGATTGTGCAGATGGTGGATAAAGAACCTCGACTAACATCCAAACAAGTTCAAGCTGCCCTGCAGTCCGAGGGTACAACAGTGTCAACCCGTACTATCCATCGGCGTCTGAATGAAAAGGGACTGTATGGTAGGATACCCAGGAAGACCCCACTTCTTACCCCGAGACATAAAAAAGCCAGGCTGGAGTTTGCCAAAACATACCTGAGAGAGCCTAAAACGTTTTGGAAGAATGTTCTCTGGTCAGATGAGACAAAAGTAGAGCTTTTTGGGCAAGGGCATCAACATAGAGTTTACAGGAGAAAAAAAGAGGCATTCAAAGTAAAAAACACGGTCCCTACAGTCAAACATGGCGGAGGTTCCCTGATGTTTTGGAGTTGCTTTGCTGCCTCTGGCACTGGACTGCTTGACCGTGTGCATGGCATTATGAAGTCTGAAGACTACCAACACATTTTGCAGCATAATGTAGGGCTCAGTGTGAGAAAGCTGGGTCTCCCTCAGAGGTCATGGGTCTTCCAGCAGGATAATGACCCAAAACACACTTCAAAAAGCACTAGAAAATGGTTTGAGAGAAAGCACTGGAGACTTCTAAGGTGGCCAGCAATGAGTCCAGATCTGAATCTCATAGAACACACGTGGAGAGATTTAAAAATGGCAGTTTGGAGAAGGCACCCTTCAAATATCAGGGACCTGGAGCAGTTTGCCAAAGAAGAATGGTTTTGAATGAGTTTTGTGTGAAATGATCAATGTTTTGCTTTTTGCTTCATTCTCTTTTGTGTTTCTTCATTGAAGACAAATTAAATGAAGATAATAATACCAAATAATTTGTGATTGCAATCATTTTCAGGAAGAAACTGAGTATTATCTGACAGAATTGCAGAGGTGTCAATACTTTTGGCCACAACTGTATATATATATCTATATCTATATACTAGATGGTGGCCCAATTCTAACGCATCGGGTATTCTAGCATATGTGGGTGTGCAGCGGTGTGGGTGTGCAGCGGTACGGGTGTGCGGCAGTGGCCCCCCTCAGTTCTCACCTGCTTCAGGCTTCTGTCCAGCTGCCTCTCACCCTAGCATGTCTTCTTCTTCTTCCTCCAGCTTAGACGTCAACAATTCCAAGGCCTCGGGGGCAGAGTTAACAGGGGGCGTCATAATAGGTGTGTCCAAGCGCATAGCCCTGAAGTGGTGGGTGTTCCCTTGTTCACGGCCATTACAATGCCCCCTTTGGTAGCTCCTCCCCCACCCACCCCAGCCTTTGAATTTCTGGAGTCTATGTCACAAAAAGAAGAAGAAGAATGGCGAGGTGAGCGGTGGGCAGATGGAGCATGGAGCAGCGGCCGGGAGGGAGCGTGGAGCGGGTGAGCAGCGGGCAGGAGACCGAGTGTAGGGGGGCCGGGAGACTGGGCAGACTGTGCCTGTTTCGTAACGAAAATCCCGCGTCGCTGATTGGTCGCGCCCAGCCAGCCGTGAACAATCAGCGATGCGGGTTTTGCATTAGAGAGACAGTGTGATGTGAGTGCAAGGTGAGTGTAGGGCTAAGTGTGAGGTGAGTGCAGGGCTAAGTGTGAGGTGAGTGCAGGTCAGAGTGTGAGGTGAGTGCACGGCAGAGTGTGAGGTGAGTGCAGGGTGAGTGTGATGTGAGTGCAGGATGAGTGTAGTGCTAAGTGTGAGATGAGTGCAGGGTTAGTGTGAGGTGAGTCCAGAGTCATTGTGACGTGAGTGCAGGGTGAGTGTGATCTGAGTGCAGGGCTGAGTGTGATCTGAGTGCAGGGCTGAGTGTGACCTGAGTGCAGAGCCGAGTGTGACCTGAGTGCAGGGTGAGTGTAGGGTGTGTGGATATAAGTGGTCTGCAGTACCTGGCTCCTGGTGCTGTGTGCGTCTAGCTTAAGAACCTCTGGTGATGTCACAGTTATGTGACCTTGCTTTGGCCATGATTGTGACATCATCAGAGGTCCTGTAAGTATGTAATCGGCTGCTTTCACATTGGGGTTTTTTGAAAAATGCAGCAGTTGCGGTAAAAAAAACCCGCATCTGTCGCATTTTCCACCTAACGGCCGCTCTTGAGGCACACATGCGGCAAGCCCCATGCATCGTTTATGGGGCTTGTGGTAAGTGTGCAGCAGGTACGGCAATAGCAGTTTTGGTAGTTGCGGCGATTGCAGCTGCGAAAAAAAACGCGGTCAGCTGCATTTTTTTTTGCACCCGCAACTACCGAAACTACAATTGCCGCACCTGCCGCACACTTACAGCAAGCCCCATAGGCAATGCATGGAGCTTGCCGCAAGTGCACCGCAAGTGCGTCACAAGAGCGGGCGTTAGGCGGAAAATGCGGCAGATGCGGTTTTTTAACCGCAACTGCCGCATTTTTATAAAAAAATCCAATGTGAAAACAGCCTTAGGCTATGTTCACACATTGCGTATTTTTGTGCGCTTTTTTGGGCGTGCTTTTCAAAAATACGCAGTGTGCCTTGTGTCTGCCAGCAAAGAGAATGGGAAATTCACTTTGCTGTTCAGACACTGCGTAAAAATACACAGCGCTTTTATGGGAGAAAGCGCTGCTGCTTAAAGAATTGACATGTTAATTCTTTACACAGCAGCGCCGGCGTTTTCTCCCATATGGACGGCGCTGCTGGATCTGATGTCACAGAGGGGGAGGAAGAATCCTGGTTCCTCCTCCCTCTGTGACAAGCGTGACTGCCCCCATTTGATTTTGCAGTGTATTAATATACACTGCGAAATCAGAGTTAACTAAAGGCAAATGTATGAAAAATAATAAAGAATAAATACTTACCCTCCGACGGGTGTCCAGGTGTCCGGGAGCCCAAGAATTGACCTGCTAGGACCTGTAAAAACTTATGTTTTTTTTTTTAAAAATTCAATATTCTTATCTTTTTATTTACTGGGGTTCTTGGTACATGTATTGGCCAATATCTGTTTGCTCATCAACCACTCCACGGTGACCCAGATCTGATGAGCTACACTTAGCGCCCTCACCCTAAGTTTTTACATTTTTTCCTCATATATAAACCGCTTATTAGCATG
>JARQOC010000004.1:288010396-288052749 GCA_033576535.1 Allobates femoralis | reverse complement strand
TCTGACCTTAATGTAGACCCTCATTCCCTAACATTAACTACTCTTGGGGGACAAAAGGGAGGATGATGCTGATGAAACTCAGATACCGGATTGGTTTTTGACAGATTAAGTTTTCGGTCGAGGCAGGAAAAAGTTTGTCTCTGAGGAGTTAACTGCACCTTGCTCAGGTCTGACATCGGGTCAAGTAGCAGTGCCACAAAAACCTGTAGTGTAGGCCACTTTTAATAGAACCAACTACACCGCCTGTGCGGTTCTTAATAATTTTTACCTTGCCCAGGTCTGACCCTGGGTCAAGTAGCAGTGTTGGTGCAGTCACCTCTGCTTGATTTACATCCAGCATTTTTTGGTCCAACAACTGTACTGTTGCCAATTTTGGCACATACAAAATGAGTGGCAAAAGGCCTGTTGCTGGTGGGAATGGGAGTAGGTGTGGTGGAAAGGGAAAAAAAGTTTGTGTCCGTGGGGTAGATGCTAAATCTACATTAACATCTGCTGAAGAAAGACAATCTTCCAGCCAAAGTAAGATGTCAACTTCTTTACGTGGCCAATCGGATATGATCCCTTTCTTACGGACACAAGCATCGGTACCACTTGTAAATGAGGCACAAAAACAGCAGGTGCTTTAATGGATCGCAACTGCTCCATCAAGTGGTCTCTCCTCCACCTCAACTTCTACATCACAAACCCTCCAGTCATCTGAGGTGTCAGCCCAACCGCACTTGATTCCTCCAAGCTCCCAAGTCTACAGCCGACCTACTGAGTCTGGGGTAACAGACATGTTTGAGTCTGCAGAGCTGTTCAGTCACACAATAGCCTGGGAATCAGAGGCCTGCTCCAAAGCTGCAGTGAGCCAAGACAAGTTAATGATCTGCCCTGATGCCCAGAAGCTTTGTGAGTAAGATCTAGGTCCAGATGAAGAAGATTCTGACCTTCATGTAGACCCTCATTCCCTAACATTAACTACTCTTGGTGGACACAAGGAGGATGATGCTGATGAGACTCAGATACCGGATTGGATTGACAGATTAAGTTTTCGGTCGAGGCAGGAAGAGCTTGTCTCTGAGGAGGACGAGTGGTGTGGGAACACATGATGATAATGAGGTTGGAGATCCCACTTACTGTCAATCCACAGTAAGCCAGTTGATGAGGTCAGCACAGGAGGTGGAGGAGGATGCTATAGACGACGAGGTTAGGTTGCGCCTTCCTGGACATAGACGGAGTACTGGAAGCATGTCAACAATTGCATCCGCAGCCACAACTCTGCCTCTGAGCGGAAGTCGTGCTGGCTCTGCAGCTCGCATGGGCTCTAAGCCTTGCCTAGCCTGGGCATTTTTTGACATCGTCAAGGATCTACCAACTCATGTCATCTGCACAATTTGTCACCAATCTTTGAGTAGAGGCCAAAAACTCACTAGCTTGAGTACTTCATGTATGAACCGCCACATGGACATGAAGCACAAGTCGCAGTGGGAAGCTCACCGTGCTAAAATGCGGGCTAGCGGGGCGGGCCTACCACCATTTGCCCCATCAAATGCATCCGTGTGCTCTTCATCGTCTGACTGTGGGGACAGCTGTCACACATGCTTTGGACGTAGACCTTCCACCTCTTTACCCGCAACAGGCAGTGTGATTGGCAGGTCGTCACTTGGTTTTCAACTGGACAATGCAGGTGGTGTTGAGCTCTCTCAGACATCGAGATCACCACATTTGGATGAAGGCAACATTACATCTTCGCCTGCACCTCCCTCACAGACCAGCAGTTTGCCGGGAACACCCTACTCAACTGTGTCTCAGCACAGCAGCCAGCCCTCCGCCCTTGAGATGTGGACAAGTAAAAGGCCATATCATCCTAGCCATGAGAAAGCTAAGCACTTGAATTTCACCATCTACAAGCTGTTGGCTTCAGAAATACTGCCTTTCTACCTGGTGGACACAGAGGATTTTCAAGACCTTACGTCTGTTGCAGTGCCCCAGTACCAGATGCCCAGTCGCCACTACTTCTCCAAGAAAGGTGTGCCTGCGCTACACCAGCAGGTCGCAGACAACATCACCGCTTCCTTGAAAAACTGTGTGTGACAGGGTGCATTTCCCCACAGACACTTGGACCTGTAAGCATGGACAGGGGTGTTACATGTCGCTGATTGGGCACTGGGTAACTATGGTGAGAGCTGGAGAAGGGTCTGCTGTCCAAGTCTTGCCGTTCCCACGAGTTGAGCGTCAATTCTCTGTAGGTAGAAGTTCCTCCACTGCTTCTGCCTCCTCAACCTCGTCTCGGTCCTCCACCTCCGCCCAAAGCCTGTCTGGTAATGCCACAAGCGTTGTAACTGCAGAGAAGGAATCCTGCACACCTCCCAACTATGCTGGCAGCAGAGCACAACGCCATCAGGTGGTCTTTACCTTGAAATGCCTGGGAAATGTCTGTCACACAGCTGAGTAGTTGTGGTCAGCTCTGGTGACCTAGTTTCAGCAATGGTTGTCTCTACTCAACCGGCAGCCAAGGAAGGCCGTGTGTGACAATGCTGCAAACCTGGGTGCGGCCCGTCGCCGTGCCTTGTATGGCTCACATGTTGTTTCTGGTTGTCCAGCAATTTTTGACACACTATCAAGGCCTAGATGGGCTTCTGCAGAGGGCACGGTCACTGCGTGTTTACTTTTGGCATTCACATCTCGCAGCTCAATGACTTGCTTAGCTCCAGAAGTCTTTCGGCTTGCCCATTCACCGGCTGAAATGCGATGTGCCGACACGCTGGAATTCTACTCTGCACATGTTGCAGCGACTGTGGCAGCACCGCCGAGCCCTGGTGCAATACGTTATGACATAGCCTGGGCCAACGAGATCCAGAGGTGGGGTAGATCACACTGCAGGAGTGGTCTCAGATCAAGGACCTATGCACCCTTCTGCACAGTTTTGAGATGGCGACGAAGATGTTTAGTGCTGACGATGCCATTATCAGCATGACTATTCTGGTCATCTACATGCTGGAGCACACTTTACACAATATTCAGAGTCAGGTGGTGGGACAAGAGGAGGTGGAGGAAGTACAGGAGGAGACCTATGTGGAAGGGATGACAACATCTCCAAGGTCCTCACAGTCGGCAGCTCCAAGACAGCAGGCATGGGAGGGTGGTGGAGAGGGATTAACGAGGGCGCATAGTAGCAGCTAAACTGCTAAGGAAGGTGCAGGAGCCCAGGAAGAAATGGAGGATGAACTGGCAATGGGCATGGAAAAGTCAGCAGATGAGGGAGACCTTGATGACATTTCTGTTGTGCGAGGTTGGGGGGAGAGGGCAGAGGAAGGAATCATGATTCTCACCTCTCCATCAGCATCACAAAAAGGACTTGGTCCTCCTGGATGCGCAAGACACATGAGCGCCTTCTTGTTGCACTACCTGCAACAACCCTCGGATTGTCTGAATTAGAAGCAATGCCAACTACTGGGTTGCCACACCCCTACATCCCCGGTACAAGACCAAATTTGCCAAAATAATTCCAGCCATACAAAGGGACGCATGCATGCAGGAGTATCAGCAGAAGCTGATACATAATCTCAGATCGGCTTTTCCACAAACCACCAGTGGTAGACAGAGTGAATCTCACAGTTCTCCCTTGTCAACCATGGGACTATGGAGTCATCATCATTCACACCGTACCAGTAACACCATATCTGGTGATGTTAACACCAATTTCGTGGCCTCGTTTCATGATTTTTTAGACCATCGTTTGCAAGGCCTCAAGACACGAGAAGTCTGACACATAATCAACGCCTGTAGCGGATGATACACGAATATCTCTAACTTAACATCGATGCCATGACTGGGGAACTGGAGCGTTGCTCATTTTGGGCTTCCAAACTGGAAAAATGGCATGAGCTCGCCACTCACACCTTGGAGATCTTGTCGTGTCCCGCAGCCAGCGTTCTCTCGGAATGTGTCTTCAGTGTTGCTGGTGGTGTCCTGACAGACAAGCGCACGCGTCTGTCCGACCAGAATGTGGACAGACTAACGTTCATAAACATGAACAAGGCACGGATCCGCAAGGACTTTTCTACCCTCGTGTCATCCTGGCGAGACTAAAGTCTTGTGGATTTTTGCCTAAAAGTAACCATTTAAAGTTTGCAACTGTGAGGCAAATGATGCCAGTTAAGTAGTGTCTGTGCCCAAATTTTTGGAAAAATGGAGACTCTTCTTTTAGTCCCCTAAATGTAACAATACTCAGCGCCTGCACGAGGCCTTCCACATACTGCGATTAAAACTGCACCTAACACTCATCGTCTGCACAAGGCCTTCCAGATACTGAGGAATAACAACACCAAACACTCCTCGTTTGCACGAGGCTTTACAGATAGTGAGTAAAAATCACCAAATACTCATAGTCTGAACGTGGCCTTACAGATACTGAAGTAAAACTCAGCAAATACTCATCGTCTGCACCAGGCCTTACAGTTGCTGAAGTAAAACTCTCCAAATACTTGTCCAAACAGCATGAAAAAGCCGGGCACTGACCTTTTGTTCCTCCTGGAGCGATGAGGAAAAGAGCGTGTAGCTCAGCTGCACAGCATAAGTCCAAGCATGATTCCAGAGTAAAGAGTGGCACTCGTGCTTCTTAGAAATATCTGGCTTTATTGATCATCCATGCAAGTTACAGTGACTTCTGCTCGAGGGGAGGGGGAGAGGCTGTTAGCGACGGCAACCGTTTCGCGGTTGATACCGCTTCTACGGGCTCTACGAGGGATTACTGACATCACCTCTATATGGGTGGTAACTACAGAGCCTCCCAGGTGAACTTAATTAAAAAAACCTAGTGGTTAACACTCAAATTTACAAGTAACACGTACTCTAAGACTAACAGTGGTGACAGACAATGTGCAAATACATTAAACACAATAAACTAGCAAAGACTACAAGAATCCAAATTACAATGGCTGTTGTCAGTAATCACAGTGAAGGCAGGCATGCCTAGTTGCTATACTCATTGTCTCCACGAGGCCTTACAGATACTGAGGTAAAACTCAAATACTCATCGTCTCCACGAGGTCTTACAGATAGTGAGTAAAAACCACAGCAAATTCTCATCGTCTGAACGTGGCCTTACAGATACTGAAGTAAAACTCACCAAATACTCATTGTCTCAACGAGGTCCTACAGATAGTGAGTAAAAACCTCACCAAATTCTCATCGTCTGAAGGTGGCCTTTCAGATACTGAAGTAAAACTCATCAAATACTCATCGTCTGAACGTGGCCATACAGATGCTGAAGTAAAACTCACCAAATACTCATTGTCTGCATGAGGCCTTACAAACACTGAAGTAAAAGTCACCAAATACTCATCGTGCGCATGATGCCTTACAAACACTGGAGTAAAAACGGATTTTAGAGGGGCATGACATGCCTATATCTGTGTCTCCTCCTTTTACTCGTCCATCTCTTTTCTTTTCGCATTCTTATATATACCTGTTACTTTTCCATGTGTTTGATGTGTCTTCTAAGTAGTTTGCCACCTTTTGGACACCTAAGAAGGTGGTTTCTATGTGTTTTCTATGTGTTTGTATGTGTTTATGTTTGCCTGCCATTGTTTTCAATGGAATTCGACAGTGTTCAATGAACATTCGACGAACACACATCAAATTCAATGAATCAAATCAAATTTGAACACCGGGGTGGTGGCTCATCTCCAGTAATAATAAGTAAGTGTTCTAGATGGAGAAGCACACTGTATTTAAGACTCTTAACACCTTTACCCCCAGCCTGGTTTTCACCTTCATGACTAGAGATGAGCAAACTTTCCCGAAACATGTTCTCCAATTTCAAATTCCTAAAACCTCCCCTGATTGTTTGGGGTCAAAACGCTCGCTGGATGACCCGTTGGCTGGGAAAAACAGCTGACCTTATGGTTAGTAGTGTTCCCACCACCAGCTTGTATCAAGCGGTTAAATGTTTTGGAACTTTAAAGGAATTTTTGGAAGTTTCATGGACTTTGACAGTTTGGTGTTTTGACTCCTGCAAGGTGTGATTTTGGAAACAGTGTTATTTAAGAGAGTTTGATTTTTTGGGTGGTTATTTTGGGAATATTTTTATTTTGTTTTTTTATTATTATGATTACTTTTATTATTATTTTTTGAAGATGAAACCTTTACTATTGCAGAGGGTCAGCACCATGCGAGCCCATCTCTTCTACACTTATGTGATAGCAATTCATATAAAAATACCATATGGCCCTTATATGCTTCACATACATCGTCTTAAAGGTCTATTCACACTCATGAAACACCATACTATGAATATTGCTTCTTGAAAAAGTGCAATGAATTCAATTTATTCCATACATTTTTGTCATGTGCACAAGTGTGTTATATGTATAATTCATATTGAACTTGTCCTTGCATTGCTGTCCACTAGCTTTTTTCAGTGTGCTAGATAAATTGAATGGTGAACTTGATAAACTTTGTATTCATCATTATTTCTCCTCCAAATATGTCAGATTTCTATAATCATTCTCTCCAACCACAAGCCCAGATGTTACCTGTGGCATGGGGAATAGGAATTGCAGGTGATGTTACTTATGCAGCTCACCCCATGTTTGACTACTACCACACTAAAATGATTGTTTACAAAATAAAGGTTTTTTCCATCATCGAATTTTCAAGGCTATATTTTTTTTTCTTTCAAGAGAGTGATATGAGGGTTGGTTTTTTGTGGAATGAGGGAGTTTTTATTGGTACCATTTTGTCAAAAAATGATAAAACTTTCTTCTTCGGGTCAATACAAATACAGCGATGTCACATGTATATTGCTTTTTTTGTTATTTGCTTTACTTTAAGGTTTTTTTTATATTGTTACCTTTTTTATACTTTTTAACTTTGAATTTTGTCTTTATTTTCTTTTTTACTTAGTACCTAAATGGGATATTACCTTTTATTCCTTGATCACAGTTATAATCCATTGGAATCATGGTGATCATAACTGTTAGTGCTGCAATGACAGTTTCTTACACCATGGCTAGGTTTAAGAGGCTTTCCGTAGCTGGGTGACCCAGAACTCATCATGACAATGACCCTGGGTTGACATGGCAGCGATCGGACCCTGCGATCTTATCCCTCCCCTCCCTGCCCCATAAATATTATGGTCTCTATTAATCACAGCATTTCGGGGGTTTAGCGGGCACTGCTGCTGGCTAGAGATAAGCGAACTTTACTCGAACATGTTCGTAAATTTAAAATCCGGACCAAATTTCAAAATGTTTGTTTGGCAACTCGAACATGAACGGTTTGTTGAAAAATCGAAAATTCAGGATTGGCTCAGTAATTGTTTGGACGACAAAAAGCATTAGTGCATTCTACGTTTTCAGAGTGTGATTGTCTAGTATAGCAGGCAGGAGGGGAGAAGAGGTGTGAGGTCTCAGTTCAGATAAACGTTGGTCTCCATTTTTTTTTCTTTCCTGCACTTACTGTGGGTGGTTCAGTCTGACAGCCAACTGGTACCCATAAAGCAAATTGCACACAAGGGCATATCTCATTGGTTGGGTATGTCATATGTCCTTTTCATATAACAGCCAGCCATTTCCCCTCGTTGCCATTTTGTCAATGTTGGAGCTCAGTGACAGGCTTGCTGCTGCAGTGTCGACGCTGCTGATCCTGTGTGCACTATTTAGATAGAATTGCTAGCTATTTCTTTCTAGATAAAGAGATATATAGCAGGTTTAGTAACCCCTTCCTAAAACAAACGCTTTAAGGGCTTAGTAGCAGTGTTTTTCGCAAATCCCCTGTGGTACAGTGGTGCTTGAGTGAACATTTGCACCGAATCTGTGCAGAAAAAAAAAAAAAAATAGTGCCACATCCAGGAAGCAACCACAGTTTTTGCCTAGCACTATTTTTTGGGCTAATTTCTTGTGGTACAGTGGTGTTTGTGTGAAAAGCTGCACCAATCCTGTGCAAAGAAATTTAGTGCCACATCCAGGCAGCAACCAAAGTTTTTGCCTAGTATTATTTTTCAGCATATCCCCTGTGGTACAGTGGTGCTTGTGTCAACATCTGCACCAAATCTGTACAAAAAAACATTTAGTGCTACATTCAGGCAGTAAGGCTAGGGTCAAACTAGCATTTAGCCATGGGTTCAGGGGGTTCCATTTAAAACATAGAATTTGTCAGCATTAACACAGTGTTACCGGAAAGGTTAGACTGCATTAACGCTGGCAATTTAACCTTGAGCAAACAGAACCCAGAGCGCAGTTCAAAAGCCGGCATCTAAAGCCAGCATTCTGAGCTCATCACATGACGCGGAAGCGAACGTCATGCTGTCATGGTGTAGGGACTAATGATAAGGGAATGGCAGTTACGGGCAGGGTGACCAGGGAAGACTAGTCTGACCCTAGTCTAGGAACCCTGAATGGCCCTGATCCCGAAGGTATCTCTGATGGTGAGATGGTTTGGGCCTCCAGCCTCTCCCTAAAACTCCTCCACCAGCTTTGCGTTATTCCCCCATCACCTCCCTCCACAGAACTGGGATACAGCAACTCCAAATCAAAGGACTTCAGCAACACAAACACACAGGTCAGCACAGCATGGCTTCCAGGCATAGAGGCACTGATGAAAAGTGATGTGGTCTGGGTGGCTCTAAAATCTGGACATATATAGGTTGGCTGTGACCATTGGAGGTGAGAGGTTAATTCCATTGGTCATATTTCCAACCAGGATTAAACCTCTAGAAAGGAATAGAGGAGTTTTAATATCACTGGTGTGACACATATGCACGGTCTGGTTGCTACTTGTGTAGCTTTATGGACAATCTAGTCTTTTAAAAGACATAAGTTTTATCCTCTTGACAATTTTCTCGCTAAATACATTACTTTTGCCAGAAACCTCACTGGGATATCAGACATCCGAGAGGGAATAAGGCTAATACCCTTCTATAATAAAAGTTCTGGAGTACAACACAGGACGCAAAGACCCTCACAACCGTCAACCATGCAGCTCTTAAAGACAAACACATACACAGCAGCATCCAGCAATGTCAGCGCCAACTAAGCGCGTGCCACATGCGATGCACTTGGGAATAGCGCAAGGTTTGAAACAAAATGCCGGCGTTTGAACTACACTCGGGGTTGCGTCTACCATAGGATTGAATTGCCATCATTAACGCAGTCTAACCTTTCCGGTAAAACTGCATTAATGCTGACAAATTCTATATTTTAAACGGAACTCCATGAACGCATTCCTAAGCGCTAGTTTGACCCTAGCCTAACCAGTTTTTACCTAGTACCATTTTTCGGCAAATCCCATGTGGTACAGTGGTGCTTGTGAACAGCTGGACCAATCCTGTGCAAAAAAAATATTTAGTGCCACATCCAGGCAACAACCACAGTTTTTGCCTAGTACCATTTTTTTGCAAACTCCCTGTGGTACAATGGTGCTTGTGTGAAGATCTGCACCAAATCTGTGCAAAAAAACACTTCTTGCCATATCTGGCAAGTGCCACATCCAGGCAGCAGCCACAGTTTTTGCTTAGTATTATTTTTCAGCAAATCCCTTGTGATACAGTGGTGCTTGTGTGAACAGCTGCACAAATCCTGTGCTGAAAACCATTTAGTGCCACTTTGGGTAAGTGCCACATCCAACCAGCAACCACAGTTTTTGCTTAGTATTAATTTTTGGCACATCTGGTCTGCTGGATTCTTGTTCTTAGAGTTTTTCGGCCTTCAGCAACTGACTTGCAAATTTGTTACCATCAAATGTGAGTGATAAAAGCTGTGGTTGTTGTAGAAAGAGGAATAGGCATTGTGGTAAGTAGAAAACGCTTGGTGTCCGTGGTGTAGTTAGGACGTAACCAAAACATTTGCTGAGCAAACACTGTCTTCTAGGCAAATAAAAATGTCAACTTCATTTAGTGCACAGTCTGTTATCAACCCTTTCTTAAACAGCAGCACATCACTATGGCTTGTAGATAAGGTCCAGAAAGAGCAGGTGCTACAATAAATATCAAGCACTCCATCAAGTGGCCTCCTCTTCACCTCAACTTCAACAGCACACACGCTGCAGTCCTCACAGGTGTCACCCCAATCACACGTGCTCCCTCACATGTCAAAAGTCTCCAGCCGACCTACTAACTGCGGATTAACACAGATGGCAGGGTCTGCAGAACTTTTCAGGCATACTATGTCATGGGAATCCAAGGTGTGTTCTAAAGCTTCACTGAATCAAGAAGAGGAAATGATCTGCACCGATGCACAAAATGTTTGTGAGTTGGATACAGGGCCGGACAAACAAGGGTCCTAGCATAATGTAGATCCTCATTACCAGTCTTTAATCCCTGTTAGTGAAGACAATGAGGCTGATGATGATGACCCTCAGATAACTGAAGCAAACGCGTACGTGACTTTGTAGCCAGGGCTGGAAGAGGGCGACTCTAAGGCTGCGTTCACACGTTGCGTATTTTTACGCGCGCGTACTTTTACGTACGCGTATTTTTACGCGCGTAAAAATATGTGACTGCGTTTTTTTACGCGCGTATTTCCAGTGCTTATAATGGGGCCTATGGAAAATACGCGCGTAAAAAACTGGAAAGAATTGACATGCTCATTTTTTTTACACGCGTATTTTTACGCTGCGTAAAAATACGCGACGTGTGAATGGCAAAAGTGAATGTCCATTGACTTTGCTGGGAAATACAGATGCACATTCTTCTGGAGAAAATACGCGCGTAAAAATACGCGTCAAAATACGCACTGTGTGAACGCAGCCTAAAGGTGGAGAGTGTGACAACACGGAGGGTAAGATGAGTTTCCAGATCCCTCTTACTGTCAACCAAAAGGCAGGCAGTTGATGAGCTAAGTAGAAGAGGTTGAAGAAGATGATGATGAAACTGACAAGGTTAGGTTGCAAGAGAGTGCTGCTAGCACATCAACAACTGCGTCCTCAGCCACAACTCTGCCTCTGTGAAAAAGTCATGGCAGCTCTGCAGTTTGGAAGGGCGCTAAGCCTTGCTTAGTCTGTCCCTTTTTCTAGATGACGAAGGATTACTCAACTCATGCTATCTGCAAAATATATTAACAAAATCTGAGTAGAGGCAAAAAAAATTAATAATTTAAGTACTTCATGCATGAATCATCACATGGGCATGCAGCACAAGTTACAGTGGGAAGCTCACCATGCCAAAATGCGGCTTGGCAGGCATGGCTAACCACCTACCACCCCATCAAGGACATTTGTGGCTTTTTTATTTTCCATGACTCTGGGGACTGTTACAACACAGACCTCTGGTACACCCTACTCCACCCTGTCTCAGCACAGCAACCAGCCTCGGGGCGGCAGAGGTGGTCATGTAAAAGACCATTTCCTCCTACCCATGCCAAAGCTAAGAGTTTAAACTGCACCATCTCCAAGTTGGTGGCCGCAAAAATGCTGCTTTTCCACTTCATGGATACAGAGGGTTTTCGAAAGTTCAAGACCATCGCAGTTCCCCTTCCAGATGTCCAGGTGCCACTACTTCTCAAAGAACTGTGCCTGCACTCCACCAGCATGTTGCAGACAACTTCACTGCTTCCTGGAGAAACTGTGTGTGAGAGGGTGCATTTCACTACAGACGCCTGGATGAGTAAGCATGGCCAAGGGCATTACATGTTGATGACTGGGTACTGGGTGACTCTGGTGGCTGTGGGGGAAGGTGCTGCTTTACAAGTCTTGCCATCCTCATGGTCTGTGAGTAAAACCTTTGTATGTAGCACTTTCTCCTCTGCTTTTGCCTTCTCCCCCTCCTCTAGGGCCTCTACCTGGGACTAAGACCTCTCTGGTAATGTGACAAGCATTTCAACTGTGCAGTAGGAATCCAACACACCACCTTACTACGCTGCCAGCAGGGCTCAATGCCATCTAGCTGTGTTAAAGTTCAAATGCTTGGGAATTGTGAGTCACACAGCTGAGGAGTTGTGGTCAGCTTTGGGGACCGAGTTTCATCAATGGCTGTCTCCACTGAACTTGCAGCCAGGGAAGGCCATGTGCGACAATGCTGTGAACCTGGCTGTGGCCCTATGCTGTGGCCCAGTGACACATGTGCCTTGCATGGCTCACGTCGTGAATCTGGCAGTCCAGCAATTTCTAGGCCACTATCCCGGTCCAGATGTGCTACTGCAGAGGGCATGGTCACTGTGTACTCACTTACGCCATTCACACTCCGCGGCTCAACGACTTGCATCGCTATAGAAGACTTTCGGCATGTCAGTTAACCGCCGGATATGCGATGTGCCAACACGGTGGAATTCGACTTTGCACATGTTGCAGCGACTGGCAACAGCAATGAATCCTGGTGCAGTATGTAATGATGTATAACCTGGGCCAATGCAATCCTGAGGTGGGGCAAATCACACTGATAGAGTGCTCAATGATCAAGGACCTCTGTACCCTTCTGCAGTTGTGAACTGGCAACTAAGATTTTTAGCGCTGACGATGCCATTATCAGCATAACTATTCCGGTCATCTCCATACTCCATCTTTAAATGGATACATACCACTTTGCTTTGGTGTGACAATTTATTTTTGGAATAGTGGGGACTCTTGTTAGGGTCTCTCTGATATGTGGATCATTCCTTTAGCAGGGCTCTCTGAGTGACATTCCTACTTCTATAACTCGTCCTTTGTTTACTCCTTCTCTTCTTTTTACTTAATGTAGAAAGCTGCTGCCACTTTTCTACCGTGAATCAACCGTCTGTCAATTCAAAATGAGTTGCACCCACCTCTGATATTTAACTGAATGTGAACCACCTCCTATTTTGAACTGATTTTGAAGAGTGTGCAGGTTGGCACAGATCGAGTTTCGTGTACCCATGCTACGCCATGACACTACTTGTACTCTAGGTAGATTGTTGTGCCTTTTTCTGATGTCCTGCACTAGTATGAGCAGTTTGTTAGCTTTTGGACACCCTTGAAAGTGTTTTCTAGATGTTTCATGTTGCCTGCCATTGATTTCAATGGAGTTCAGATGGTTCGGTGAACAATTCAGCAAATGCGCTGCATTTGGTGAACAGAAACAAATTTGAACACTCAGGTGTTTGATCATCTCTATTCCTGGTATTGAGAGCTGAGTCTCGGATTTCACATAAGCTGAAACCCATCAGTGATCACGCAGACACAGCTCCTGTGCCCGCAAAATTGCCATGATATACCAAGCACATCCTTGGTTGGCAACACTTTGCTATACATGACGTACTGGTTATGTCTTGTGTCAGGAAGTAGTTAAAGGGGTTTTCTCATCTTAGACATCTATATCATATACACAAAAAACAGGGTGGGCCATTTATATGGATGCACCTAAATAAAATGGGAATGGTTGGTGATATCAACTTCCTGTTTGTGGCACATTAGTATATGGGAGGGGAAAAACCTTTCCAGATGGGTGGAGACCAATGCAGCCATTTTGAAGTCAGCCATTTTGGATTCAACTCTATTTTTTTCAATGCGAAGAGGGTCATTTAACACATCAAACTTATTGAAAATTTCATAAGAGACAATGGTGTGCTTTGTTTTAACATAACTTTATTCTTTCATGAGTTATTTACAAGTTTATGACCACTTATAAAATGTGTTCAAAGTGCTGTCCATTGTGTTGAATTGTCAATGCAACCCTCTTCTCCCACTCTTGACACACTGATAGCAACACCACAATAGCGGATAGATCCCTCCAAGACTGTTGGAACACAAAATTTGATGGTATGGTGTGGTATATGGGTCAATGAAAACCTCAATGCCACTGGATATCTGAATCATGTAGTAATTTCAGATATCCAGTGGAATTGACGTTTCCATTGATGAAGAATGGCCCCACTATCTTTGTACCCCATATACCACACCATACCATCAATTTTTGAGTTCCAACAGTCTTGGAGGGATCTACCCACTGTGGGTTAGTGTCAGACCAATAGCGGTGGTTTTGTTTGTTAACTTCATCATTCAAAAAATAGTTTGCCTCATCACTCATCTGAAGGCAATTGTCTATGCTGTGAAGATACGAGATGTTCAGCATCTGAAACAATGGACACTGGAAGCCTGTGCTTGCATTTCCTCTGTGGTGTTGCTATCAGTGTGTCAAGAGTGGGAGAAGAGGGTTGCATTGAAAATTCAACACAATGGGCAGCACTTTGAGCACATTTTAAAAGTGATCATAAACTTGTAAATAACTCATGAAAAAATAAAGTTAGGCTGGGGTCACATTTGCGGCAGATTTTTGAAATCCTGATCCGGTTTTGAGCTGTAAAAAGCTCAAAACCAGATCAGGAACCGCTGCCCATAGGAGCCCATAATAATCACCGGATTGCACTACATGTAATCCGGTTACCGCCACCGGTTTTGCAGCCTGCGTGAAAAATCATGCAGGCTGCATTTTTCGCAGCGATATTCCTGCCGCAGCAGATTTGTTATAATGGGCTCCTATGGGAGCCCATGCGGCTGCCGCAAGGTATATGTGACTGCCTGCGGCAGCCAGCTGCTTTGTTCATCCCTGCTGCCGCAGGGATGAACAAAGGGTTAAATAATAATATTCAATGTAGGCAACATGTCTCTAGGGGGTGTCCACCCCCTCTAGAGACATGCTGTCCACTCAGGACTGCATGTCAAGGGTTAACTTAGCTGTTAACCCATCGCCGATATTGTTGGCTTTTTATTCTTTCTATTACAAGCCGTCGGCTGCAGCATCAGGACCACAATGCTATGCAATTTGCGTAAGCATTTAACAGTACAGCATCCTCAATGAGGAGCTGTCTGTGGTGCTCACGCAATTTGCGTAGCATTGTGGTCCTGATGCTGCAGCCGGTGGCTTGTAGTAGAAAGAATAAATGAAAGCCGACAATATCGGTGATGGGGTTAACAGCCAAGTTAACCCCTGACATGCAGTCCTGAGTGGACAGCATGTCTCTAGGGGGGGTGGAAACCCCCTAGAGACATGTTGCCTACATGGATCATTAATATTTAACCCTTTGCTCATCCCTGCAGCAGGGATGAACAAAGGGTTAATGTTGTTAAAAGATGTGGGCAACATGTCTGTAAGGAGTGCTCACCCCCCCACAGACATGCTGACCACATAGGTCGGCATAGGAAGGGTTAATGTGCATTAAATCTTTATTTTCTTCTATTACCGGTGTTCGGTAGTGAAGCAGATCTGTATCTGCTGCTCTCCAATGTCCTGATAGCTTATACAGTAGTTCTATGGCAGCCCCACCGCCATAGAATTACTGTTTACGCTTACACGAGAGCAGCAAATACAGTATTTATGTGCGTACTGTATCTGCTTCACTGCCGAACATTTAGTTGTAATAAAAGCCGGTAATAGAAGAAAATAAAGATTTAATGCACATTAACCCTTCCTATGCCGACCTATCTGGTCAGCATGTCTGTGGGGGGGGTGGGCACCCCCTAGAGAAATGTTGCCCACATCTTTTAACAACATTAACCCTTTGTTTATCCCTGTGGAAGCAGGGAATAACGAAGTATCCAGCAACCAGATTGCACAGAGCAATCTGGTTGCCGGATTCCGGCTTAGGAACAATTTTTGTTCCTAAAATGTGTGTGAAGGCAATTGAGGTTACTGCATCCAAATATGGATGCGGTATCCGCAATTGCAATTCTAAGTGTGACCCTAGCCTTACTCTCAAATTCTCAATAAGTTTGAGAATCCCATTGAAAAAAAAAGTTGCATCCAAAATGTCTGACGTCAAAATGGTCACCATGGTCACCAACCATGTGGAAATGGTTTCCCCTCCCATATACTAATGTACCACAAACAGGAAGTTGATATCACCAACCATTACAATTTTATTTAGGTGCATCCATATAAATGGCCCACCTTGTATATCTTCAATGTCTAATATTTACCAGTCACATTGTTGGGACTGCACGGATTCTCATGGGGAAATTACCTAAATTAATGTGTCCCACTATTCAGTTTTAGCTGAAAAAATACATTTGAATAAAACCTAGCAGATATGCATATGTATGTACATACTGTATAAATGGTATTGTTCACTGTAAAGTAAATTAGATCTTTTCAGCATATTTTGTATCCAGCATTCCCAGAATACATCCACTCAAAGGTAATCTCTATATTTTATCTTTTTTACCTTTTTATTATATACGGTAGTTTGGCCTCATAAATAAATGTTCTAAAACAAATATTAAAACATCAAAATTAAATATAGTCAAATAATTACCATTGATTGCATGAAGTCTTCACAGAACTTCCACTTTTATATTCCTCACGACGATAAAGACATGGACAATCTGTGGATAGTATGCAATACCCTTTTCCGTCCCTAACCATACCAAGAGGGCAGTAACATCCAGGCTTGCAATTGTCATCTTTCTGTAAAAGAACATATTATCTTATTTTATTTGTAATAATGTAGCTAAATAGCATTAATTGTGTTTTCAGGGATTATAAAAAGATGCCACTGCATTTTTATTTAAAAGGTAATTTTTTACTAGGTTTTTGCTATTTAATCTGAGTACATTATAAGGTAGAGACAGAGGCCCTGAGTTCAGTGATGTTTCACTTACTGGACTGCTTGTTGTAGTGTTTATAAAATCCAGTTTTATCAGCAGGGGATTATTATTAGAGGAATAGAAAATCTTTCACCATGTAGTCACCAGTATTCATGATACCTGTATAACCCCACCCAGGGGTGCGTCAAGCCTCCCTGCCGCCTGAGCCGTATAGAGGACCGGGGAGAGGGGTGCTAGCAGATCTCAGCCCCGCCGCCCCTGTAGCCTTAGTTGAGGATCGGGGGGGGTGTGCTAGCAGATCTCAGCCCCGCCGCCCCTGTAGCCTTAGTTGAGGACCGAAGGGGGGGTGGGGGGGTGCTAGCAGACTCCAGCCCCGCCGCCCCTGCAGCCTACACTGACAGAGCGCCGCCGCCCTCTTACCGGGGGACGCTGCGGCAGCCGCCGTCTCTCATGAAGCCGGCCGCTGATTCTGGCGCCACCCCCTTCTCTAATGCCGCTCCCCCTGGTTGCTGCCGCTTGGGGCTCAGGGCTCACACTGTCCAATGGATGGTGCGGCCCTGACCCCACCCCAATCATTGAGTATGCACAGTGTACACCAAACACTATTAATCAGTGGTGTGGGCAGTGATGTACACAGCTTATCATTCAAAAAAAAACTGGTAGCTCTGTAGCAGATAAGACAGTGATTTTATCAAAACTGCATCAAGCATTAGTAATTTCCAGACTGGACCAAATAAATGAAGTGGATGTGGGGTATATGAACTTTTCAAAAGCTTTTGATATGGTGCCACACAAAAGATTGTTACATGAAATGAGAATGAGGATAAGGGAAAATATGTGCAAGTGGGTTAAGAACTGGCCCAGTGACAGGAAACAAAGGGTGGTTATTAATGGTACACACTCAGACTAAGTCACATTTAACAGTGGGGTACCACAGGGGTCAGTGTTGGGCCCGCTTCTTTTTAACATATTTATTAATAACCTTGTTAGAGGCATACAGAGTGGAATCTCAATACTTGCAGATGACACTAAACTTTGCAGGGTAATCAATACAGAAGAGGACAATTTTATATTACATCTATTACACATGTTATGTAAACTGGATATTTGGGCTGAGAAATGGCAATTGAACGTTAATAAGGATAAATGTAAGGTCATGCATTTGGGCAGTGGAAATAAGATGTATAAATTATTTGCTTAATTGTAAAACACTGGGCAAAACTGTCACTGAAAAAGACTTAGGTGTATGGGTGGACCACAAACATTTAGTGGCCAGTGTCAGGCAGCTGCTGCAAAGGCTAATAATGGGATGCATTAAAATAGGCATAGATGCTCATGAGGAGAACATAATTTAACCTCTACACAAGTCACTAGTGCGACCACACTTAGAATACTGTGTACAATTCTGGTCTCCGGTGTATAAGAAAGACATAGCTGAACTAGAGCGGGTGCAGAGAAGAGCAACAAAGGTTATTAGAGGACTGAGGGGTATGCACTACCAAGACAGGTTATTAAACTTGGGGTTATTTAGTATTGAAAAATGAAGGCTGAGGGGTGCTCTTATTACAATCTAATATATAAAGCTGAATGTGTGTGTGAATGTATGTATGTGTGTGTGTATATCCGGGATTGGCATCTACACCGTCACAACTACAGCCACAAAATTTTGCGCAGTCACACATCTGGACCCCGAGAACGTCATAGGCTATGTTGTGAGGCGAAATTTTAACCCTGCGCATTCCAGTTCACCAAACAATTTTGCCCTTATCTACATAATGGGAAAAAGTGAATGGAATAGTGTTGGAGGAAAATCGACAGCTGGCAGCTGCAGCCACAAAATTTTGCACAGTCACACGTCTGGACCCCGGGAGCATCATAGGCTATGTTATGAGGTGAAATTTTAACCCCGCGCATTCCAATTCACCAAACAATTTTGCCCCTATCTACATAATGGGGAAAAAGTGACAGTTACCAGTTGACCAGTTGTGAATGAGAGGGGCTTAATGATAGCGCCAAAGACTAACAGCACATACCAGCATATAGTCACTAAGGTGGGGTCCCAACATGGTATATTCACCACGCACTGGGACATGTATACACACCACACGCACACAAAGAGTAACAGCAAGTGTATAGTCAGACAACAGAAAAAAAATTGTATAACAAACGTGTGGAAGTACTCTGCTATAATAAAATAGTAATAAAAAGCAAGTGCTAGTAAAAACAGTATAAAAACAGGGTACTTAGTTAATACGTTTTTGCAAAAAAGTACGTAAGCCGTTCTACGTCTTCAACGTGACCCATATCAGAACGGTCCTATCTAAACTAATTTAAAACCTGATCCTGTATAGTATACCTCATGGATGCAGGGTGAAGAAAGGCCAGAATCCAACATGGACACGGTGTAGCAGATGGCTTATGTGCCTGGCTCAGAATGGGAAGTGGGTGGGGCACTCACTGTCTTGCTAAAAGACTAAATATGAGAAAACTGCACCTGAGCCAGGACGCAATGTGAACGGGTGTGTAAGACTTTGTTCACTCACACCAAATATCTAGACAACAGAAAAACAAATCGTATAACAAACGTGTGGAAGTACTCTGCTATAATAAAATAGTAATAAAAAGCAAGTGCTAGTAAAAACAGTATAAAAACAGGCTACTTAGTTAATACGTTTTTGCAAAAAAGTCCGTAAGCCGTTCTACATCTTCAACGTGACCCATATCAGAACAGTCCTATCTAAACTAATTTAAAACCTGATCCTGTATAGTATACCTCATGGATGCAGGGTGAAGAAAGTGTAGTCGCAAGTGTATAGTCGCTAAGGTGCAGCCCCAACATTGGATACTCACCATGCACCCGAACATACACACACACCACAAAGAGACACACACACACCACACAGACCCCCCCACAGGGACACACACACATACACACCCTATAGCAGAGGTTCCCAACTCCAGTCCTCAAGGCACACCAACAGTGCAGGTTTTCAGGATTTCCTTAGAAATTGGAATCATCCCCAATGCAAGTGATTCAATTATCACCTGTGCAATACTAAGGAAATCCTGAAAACCTGCACTGCTGGTGTGCCTTGAGGACTGGAGTTGGGAACCTCTGCCCTATTGGGACCCATGCACTCACTCCACAGGGACACACACACACCACAAAGAGACACACACAACACAGACACACACACACCCCACACAGACACCCCCCACAGGGACACACACACACATACACACCCTATAGGGACACATGCACTCACCCCACAGGGAGACACATACCACAAAGAGACACACACAACACAGACACACACACACCCCACACAGACACCCCCCACAGGGACACACACACACATACACACCCTATAGGGACACATGCACTCACCCCACAGGGACACACACACCACAAAGGGACAGACACAACACAGACCTCCCCCCACAGGGACACACACACATACACACCCTATAGGGACACACACACACCACAAAGAGACACACACAACACAGAGACATACACACACCACACAGACCTCCCCCCACAGGGACACACACACACATACACACCCTATAAGGACACATGCACTCACCCCACAGGGACACACACACACACACCCCCAGGGACACACACACCACACAGACACAGATGTGCGCAAATCACCTCACACAACTCGCCTCATACGTGTGCTATCTTTAATTTCCAAACATAAACATCTGATTGAAAACAGCCAATGTGCAACACATGTGCCATATAGGGAATTAAGGCAGATGTCAGTCACATGAGCTGTCTATTATGTGTATGTGTGAGGTAACATATACTGCCTGGCCGGGGGGAGGGTTTACTGTTGGCTGGAGATTTATTAGGCTGCCTATAGCAACCAATCACAGCTCAGCTTCTATTTTCTTACAGGTCATTAATATGACATGTTCAAATTCTATTTTGTTATAGCTAACATCAGTTATTTATTAACCCGGGCGTAGCCGGGTAGTACAGCTAGTGTACAAATATATGTACATTGTATGTATTTCAATTTTGGTACTGTGAGAAATAATATAAACTATATCAAAAATGCACTCCTTCTCTCCATCCATTTTTAGTAAATAATTGTTTAGGAGTCTGTAGGACTAGGTAATCTTGATATTGCTTTAGATCCAAATACAGATTGTATGGAATTACTATCTAATATATAAAGCTGAATGTGTGTATGTGTGTATGTATGTGTGTATGTATGTGTGTATGTATGTATGTATATCCGGGATTGGCATATACACCGTCGCAACTACAGCCACAAAATTTTGCACAGTCACACGTCTGGACCCCGGGAGCGTCATAGGCTATGCTGTGAGGCAAAATTTTAACCCTGCGCGTTACAGTTAATTGAACAATTTTGGCCCTATCTACATAATGGGGAAAAAATAAAATGAAAAGTGTGGGAGGAAAAACGACAGCTGCCAGCTACAGCCACAAATTTTTGCACAGTCACACGACCCCGGGAGCGTCATAGGCTATGTTCTGAGGTGAAATTTTAACCCTGCGCGTTCCAATTCACCAAACAATTTTGGCCCTATCTACATAATTGGGAAAAAGTGACAGTTACCAGTTGACAGTTGTGCATGAGTGGGGCTTAATGACATCACCAAAGACTAACAGCATATACCAGCATATAGTCACTAAGGTGGGGTCCTGATGTGGAATATTCACCACGCACAGGGACATATATACACACCACACGCACAAAAAGAGTAACAGCAAGTGTATAGTTGCTAAGATGCAGCCCCAACATTGGATACTCACCACGCACCCGAACACACACACCACAAAGACACACACACACCCCCCACGGGGACACACACACACTATAGCGACACATGCACTCACCCAACAGGGACACACACACCACAAAGAGACACACACAACACAGAGACACACACACCACAGACACCCCCCCACAGGGACACACACGCACCCTATAGGGACACATACACTCACCCCACAGGGACACACACACACCACAAAGAGACACACACAACACAGAGACACACACACCACAGACACCCCCCCACAGGGACACACACACCCTATAGGGACACATGCACTCACCCCACAGGGACACACACACACACCACACAGACACCCCTCCACAGGGACACACACACATACACACCTTATAGGGACACATGCACTCACCCCACAGGGACACACACACCACAAAGAGACACACACAATACAGAGACACACACCACACAGACCCCCCCACAGGGACACACCTACACATACACGCCCTGTAGGGACACATGCACTCACCCCATAGGGACACACACACACCCCAGGGACACACACAACACAGAGACGCACACACATACACACCCTATAGGGACACATGCACTCACCCCACAGGGACACACACACCCCAGGGACACACTCACCACACAGACAGACACAGATGTGCACAAATCGCCTCACACAACTCGCCTCATACGTGTGCTGTCTTTAATTTCCAAAAATAAACATTTGATTAAAAACAGCCAATGTGCAACACATGTGCCATATAGGGAATTAAGGCAGATGTCAGTCACTTGAGCTGCCTATTATGTGTATGTGTGAGGTAATATATACTGCCCGGCCGGGAGGAGGGTTTACTGTTGGCTAGAGATTTATCAGGCTGCCTATAGCAACCAATCACAGCTCAGCTTCTATTTTCCTACAGGTCATTAATATGACATATTCAAATTCTATTTTGTTATGGCTAACATCAGTTATTTATTAACCAGGGCGTAGCCGGGTAGTACAGCTAGTATTAAATATATGATAGGGACAGTACAGAGAACTTTCTAATAAACGTTTTACACTTAGACCTAAGAAAGGGACAAAGGGCCATCCCCTACGTCTGGAGGAAAAAAGGTTTAATCATAATCACAGAGGTGGATTCTTTACTGTAAGAGCAGTGAGACTATGGAACTCTCTGCCACATGATGTTGTAATGAGTGACTCACTACTTACATTTAAGAAGGGCCTGGATGACTTTCTTGAAAAATATAATATTACCAGTTATATATACTAGATTCTTTGATAGGGCGTTGATCCACGGAATTAGTCTGATTGCCGTATCTGGAGTCAGGAAGGAATTTTTTCCCCCAATGTGGAGCTTAGTGTTTTCCACATGAGGTTTTTTTGCCTTCCTCTGGATCAACATGTTAGGCTATGGGTTGAACTAGATGGACTTAAAGACTAACTTCAACCTTAAAAGCTATGAAATTATGAATCTACATTTCCCAGAAATCTCCATTTAATAAGATGTAATATATGAAACAGAGGAGTTCATGTGTAAAAACTAGTTCAGGGCAAATGTGCGTTTTTAGGGCGTAAAGCCAGCATATAACTTGCGTGAGGATTGCATTGTAATGCCAACACTAGCCATGACTCCCCTGACTTGGGCGTGACATCTTTATAGAAATACATGAAGCTGCCACATTTGGGTCAGGGAAGCAGCCGGTCAGTTTGGCATTACAATGCGATCCTCGCACAAGTTATATGCTGGCATTATTCCAGTGAGAGCGCGCCCTAACTCATAGCATTTAATCCGTATACATTTTCATAATGCTACTCAATTACTGGTATGTTTTGGTTCATGTTTTTTACTTGCAGTTGATATCAATTCTTTAATAACTTACACTGATAAGTGGCACATTCATTGTACTGCAGTCTAAGTCAGTGCGTCTTTGGTTGTTTGGAAAGCTACAATCAACAAATTCAGCACCTCCTGAGCACAGTTCTGAAATTAAAAATAAGGACATTTTCTTAGAGATCTATATATGTAATTTTCTTAACCATAGATACTTGTCATAGATACATTAAAAATGTAGCAATAGAGACTTGAGCAATCCATAACTAAGCATCACAAATGTTTATTTTTTTATATCTATACCTGTATATCCATCATTATTTGAATGGCAGACAATAGTTCCGTCACTGCATTCACTGAAATGATAAAAAACATAACTCGATGAGTATCTATAATTTGATGAGTATACCATATACTGTGCCTTGAGAAAGTTTTCATATCCAATGCATTTTTCCACATTTTTTTTCACGTTACCACTTAAATGTATTTTTATTGTGATTTTATGTGATATAGCAACACAAAGTTGAAAGTATTTATGGAGTGTAAAGGAAATGATATATATATTTTTTTTAAATGTGGAAAAAGATGTAAATATGAAAATTGTAATATGCATTTATATTCAGCCCTCTATTGTTTGATACCTCAGATTAGTAAATTGAGTACACGTGTATTTACAGCATAAGTACAGCGGTACTCTGAAGGTTAATAAATCAACAGAACATCGTAGTTTGCAGTCACCTGGTGAACAAGTAAAATGCACATTCATCAGCTGAAATTATTTTGAAGCTTGATTAAAAATCATTGGTTTTAGCAGAACATTATCCTGTGTAAACAGGACATGTGCTATGAGAACGATGAATAATTCCATCACCTATGTCATACTAAGGAAATCTTGAAAACATGATCTGTTGGTGGCTTTGTGGACTGGAATTGGGGAACACTTGTAAGAGGATCAAGAAGTTAACTTTTTCAACCCTTTAAAAACAAAGCATACAAGTGTTATGTGCCTCCATATACAGTTATTGTGTTTAATTATATGTGTGCAGTCCTCTAGCGGCCAAGGTCTCTCCCCTAAAATTATGGTACAATAGGAAGTGATCCAATTCTATAGTGGCCGCGCTCCCCGTGGTAATAATTTTAAGAACTTCTTGTCCACAAAAAATTTTATTCCTCAAAACATGTGAGAATATAAAAAACGGATACAACGCGTTTCGGCGGAGACAACCGCCTTCCTCAGGTATCTAAATAAAAATACATCTGACACTTTGCTTTATAGGTAAAAGATAATTACAGCTTGCTAGGTAATGACATGAGGGTGTGGGTATAACCACACCTGTCCAATCAGTCTCATTGTCCGCTTCAGCTATAGTGCTTCATTACATAGTAAAAACAAACACCCACAAACAGCAATCACTACGCTAAAAAACCACTAAGAACATTTATCAATAAAATTACTAGTTACAAAAAATCTTAAATTACATAAAAATTAACAAAAACAGCAATGTTTTAAAAAGTGCCCTTTTTTTTTTTTTTTTTTTTTTTTTTTTTTTTTAAAAAGTGTCCGTGGCAGGACCCAATACAGGATCAATTCAAGGCGAGCAGCAGACCCGGATAAATATCCAAAGCGTGAGGAGGCTTTGGAAAAACCATATGCTTGAAGTTTTATGGCAAGAGGTGAGTGCATAAAACTTCATTAAAAGGGCACCAGATAGTTACATTGGTAACGCGCTGAGATTGGCGCCGCATGTTTGTTTTTTATATATACCCTACAGGGAATCACCTTACTAAAATTATGGTAGTTATTAGTAAGTGTTAATATTCATTTGGGGTGGGGATTGACTAAAAAAATAAAGAGCTTGTAGTGGGGCTGAGGATCAGGAGAAGCCCAAGTGAAGAAAACTTTAAACAGGAACCGTTATTCATTAACAATTTGGCTGGACCCATTGGACCACCCCGGGATTTGGACCTAAGATCTAGTTCGTGGGATGGAACACAAAGTGAGTACACTCCATGGTGTGGCGCTTGTCTCTTGCCTCTGTCAGGTGCCCAGACAGTGACTTTTCCTCAGGTGCCAGTTCTGTGGACTTTAGGTTGCCATGGTTCAAGTGATGAAACAATTTTGGTCTGGTGGTGTCCCACAGATCCTTTGGAGGCGTCCCAGTGAGTTTGGTAGGGCTGGAACTGCCACACACTATGTGAATTCACAGTGCGTCACGATGATGCCAAGGGATGAGTGTCAGGAGATACCAGGACGAAGAGAACAGTTTGCAACAAATAAATATAACTGTGAATAGCCCTAACCATGCAATGTTCAATATATGTGCCTGTGTTTCACAGAATTGTTTTAGTTAAACTTTGCTAAGGAATTTAATTGACTTTTGATTTGACCCTCGATGAGGACAAAATTAAACTCAACTTTTTCACTGGTGAGCTGACCAAGGCTGCTCTGTGGCCCTGGTCCTGCCTCAAGCATGGCTACTGGGTCCCCCTATGGCTGGCACCTCAACACATTAGTCTATGCACACAGAACAATGACTGATCGTTCTGTTCACAAAGGAAATGCAGTCTGCCTGTCTAAGGGCAGTTTTTCGTCACCCAACTTGTGGCATTAGATGCCTTCCAATTGGCTTTTTGTTTGCTGATCTGAGGCAGACCACATTTTTTATGAACACAGAGCAAATAGTGATAGATAGTTCTGTTTGTAAAGACTATCATGGTCATCAGCCGCACATGTCCTATTTAAACAAGATGTGCTGCTGAGAGCTTAAAAATATTTCATCAGACTGTGAAGTGTTTTCCTTGTTTGTAAGGTGGTTGGCAGGGTGTTCATATTGCATGATTATCAGGAAACAGGTGTTCTTAAGAATGCTTCTTGACAATAATCAGTTAGCGTACATCCAGCTAAAACAAACTATTAAATGACCACTAACCAATAAACAAGTACCTTATTGGCAGTCTTAATGCCTAAATTTCGGCACTGTAAATTTGTCCTTATAATTTATACAGTTTGTTTTAAATGTAAAAAATGTATTGCAAACTTTATGTTTTGCTAATGCACTATGTTTAAAAGGAAGTTTTCTGTATATAGATGATCCAAATGAGCGCTCATAGACATGTTTAGTTGGAGATCATTGCTGTGAGTAGTAGTGCTGGAGCACTATGAGAAGTTAGAGCATACTCATACAGGTGAATTTACAACTAGGAACACTACAGTAAATGACAGTATAGGGTAATGCAAATAAATAGAGCTTCCAAAATTCTATTCACACATTAAGAAAAAAGTCAGCCTATTCTGGATAACTCTTTAGTATGGTCTATTTCGCTGCAAGGATTTTCTATTAAACAACTTAGACAATTAAGTACTTGAGGCTGTGTCCTCACAATCACAAATAGCAGCGTCCAAAATGCTGCGTGGTACAGTACAAGCATAGTGGATGGGTTTCAAGAAATCCCATGCCCACTGTGCTTCTCCTGACCGCAACATAATTCCAGCGGCGGTGTGGGTTTCTGGACTTCCACATCTCTACAGCATGTTAATTTCATGCTGCAGAGTTGAAATAGATCACCATCGGGTGAATGAAGGGAGAAGCCGCCCTGCACCCATCGCAGATGGGGAGTACACGGCTGTTGCAGTTTCTCAGCCTGCACCCGCAGGTTCCGCAGGTCTGTAGGTGCTTCGTCCTAGACGCAATACCTCTAGATCATGAGCACACAGCAAAATTCACATTTAACATTCCCATAAAATTCTCAATTGAAATTACCACATTGATTTGGTGCAAATTTGCCCGTAGACAATGTACCTTGTTCTTAAAGATGGTCCTAAAGACCAACAGGTATATTTGAGTTTTTTTGAAGCATGAATTTTCTTATGACTGTCAGTTTTGTTGGAGAAAAACTGACATCACACAAAGCACTTGGGCCTATATTATTCAATTGGGCTGTTCAGCATATTTTTTTACTTGCACTGAATGTCTATGTAAAAAAATATAACATGCACTATTTTCTCATGTATTTTGTAGGAGACTCACCCTTCCAATTCCATTGTTGAAGCAAAAAAAAAATTGGATCCCATACAATCAACTGTAGAGGAACCAATTTTTACTGATACATTGCAACTCTTTACATAGGAAACTATTTTTGGTTTTGTAAATGTTAATGATTGCTGAAATACAAAATGAATGCCATACAGATGCCATACAAATTTAATACAGATGGCATACAGATTACAATAGAGATGAAAATGTGATGGTTTTTCATGGAAAAAAATTGAACATTTATTTTTTTCACACAGTCGTGAATTTAGCCTGACATGCAGCGGTTTCAGATAATTTAGGCTACCTTCACATTTGCGTTCCCCTCCGCAGTGTTCTGCGGAGGGGAGCCGCAATGTGACCGCAGCACCGCAAGCCCCTATCTTTATAATGGGAGCGCACGATGCTGCACTTGACTGAGCATGACTGTGCGCACCCATTCACTGCCATATGTGATCTGTGCGCAGGTGAACGCCTGCGCACAAATCACACAGGCTCGTCCATACCAGAAATGCAACATGTTACATTTCTGGTGCGGACGAGACTGTGTGATTTGTGCGCAGGCGTCCGCCTGCGCACAGATCACATATGGCAGTGAATGGGTGCGCACGGTCATGCGCAATCAAGCGCAGCACCGTGCGCTCCCATTATAAAGATAGGGGCTTGCGGTGATGCGGTCACATTGCGGCTGCCCTCCGCATAACACTGCGGAAGGGAACGCAAATGTGAAGGTAGCCTAAATTTTGTCAAAATATCTCATTTATGAATGGAAAAAAAATAGTAAACATATATTTGCCTCTCTTACCATTGATAACCGTCTATTTCAATTTTTTGATGTGCCGATATAACATCAGAAACAAGGTAGCAGTCACATTCTGATTTCTTAACACAAGTATCATCATTGTTCAAGTATTGACCATCTGGACAACCACAGATTTCAGCGATAAGTCCTTGTTTAGCACATTGCACATTGGAAGAGAAACATGTTGGATAGCAGGACGCATCAATATATTGCAGTATTTGATTATTTTTGCACCTCTTTTCTGTAAAGATATATATATTTTGTTAATTACTATAAAATGACTGAATAAGGATTAACTATTTTATCTTTCCTAATTTCTTCAAATATATTGCTTGGGTAAATAATATCAAATCATGGTTGTCATATTACTACACTGTTGATGCTTATAGCACATATATTGACAGATTTAAAATAGTCTCTTCCCTTTATAATGAAGGCTAAAACACACAAATTTTAGCTGTTTCCAGAATAAGCAATATAGAAAAATAAGAAAAGGCACCTTCTAAATGTAACATTTATATACATTACAATTTATATAAATTTAACTAGATGGCGGCCCGATTCTAAAGAACCGGGTAGTCTAGAATCGATGTATAGTTTATTTACTAATAGTTAGGGGAGTGCGGTGAAAGTAATTGTGTGTATACAGGTGGCTCAGTGGGTAGCACTGTATATGGTGGCTCAGTGGTTAGCACTGTATATGGTGGCTCAGTGGTTAGCAGTGTATATGGTGGCTCAGTGGTTAGCACTGTATACGGTGGCTCAGTGGTTAGCACTGTATATGGTGGCTCAGTGGTTAGCACTGTATGGTGGCTCAGTGGTTAGCACTGTATACGGTGGCTCAGTGGTTAGCACTGTATACGGTGGCTCAGTGGTTAGCACTGTATGGTGGCTCAGTGGTTAGCACTGTATATGGTGGCTCAGTGGTTAGCACTGTATATGGTGGCTCAGTGGTTAGCACTGTATATGGTGGCTCAGTGGTTAGCACTGTATGGTGGCTCAGTGGTTAGCACTGTATGGTGGCTCAGTGGTTAGCACTGTATACGGTGGCTCAGTGGTTAGCACTGTATACGGTGGCTCAGTGGGTAGCACTGTATACGGTGGCTCAGTGGGTAGCACTGTATACGGTGGCTCAGTGGGTAGCACTGTATACGGTGGCTCAGTGGGTAGCACTGTATACGGTGGCTCAGTGGGTAGCACTGTATACTGTGGCTCAGTGGGTAGCACTGTATACGGTGGCTCAGTGGGTAGCACTGTATACGGTGGCTCAGTGGGTAGCACTGTATACGGTGGCTCAGTGGGTAGCACTGTATACGGTGGCTCAGTGGGTAGCACTGTATACGGTGGCTCAGTGGGTAGCACTGTATACGGTGGCTCAGTGGTTAGCACTGTATACGGTGGCTCAGTGGTTAGCACTGTATACGGTGGCTCAGTGGTTAGCACTGTATACGGTGGCTCAGTGGTTAGCACTGTATACGGTGGCTCAGTGGGTAGCAGAGTATATGGTGGCTCAGTGGTTAGCACTGTATGGTGGCTCAGTGGTTAGGACTGTATATGGTGGCTCAGTGGTTAGGACTGTATATGGTTGCTCAGTGGTTAGGACTGTATATGGTGGCTCAGTGGTTAGCACTGTATGGTGGCTCAGTGGTTAGCACTGTATATGGTGGCTCAGTGGTTAGCACTGTATATGGTGGCTCAGTGGTTAGCACTGTATATGGTGGCTCAGTGGTTAGCACTGTATACTGTGGCTCAGTGGTTAGCACTGTATACGGTGGCTCAGTGGTTAGCACTGTATACGGTGGCTCAGTGGATAGCACTGTATACGGTGGCTCAGTGGTTAGGACTGTATATGGTGGCTCAGTGGTTAGCACTGTATATGGTGGCTCAGTGGTTAGCACTGTATGGTGGCTCAGTGGTTAGCACTGTATATAGTGGCTCAGTGGTTAGCACTGTATGATGGCTCAGTGGTTAGCAGAGTATGATGGCTCAGTGGTTTTCAGTGTATACGGTGGCTCAGTGGTTAGCACTGTATACGGTGGCTCAGTGGTTAGCACTGTATACGGTGGCTCAGTGGTTAGCACTGTATACGGTGGCTCAGTGGTTAGCACTGTATACGGTGGCTCAGTGGTTAGCACTGTATACGGTGGCTCAGTGGGTAGCACTGTATACGGTGGCTCAGTGGGTAGCACTGTATACGGTGGCTCAGTGGGTAGCACTGTATACGGTGGCTCAGTGGGTAGCACTGTATACGGTGGCTCAGTGGGTAGCACTGTATACGGTGGCTCAGTGGGTAGCACTGTATACGGTGGCTCAGTGGGTAGCACTGTATACGGTGGCTCAGTGGGTAGCACTGTATACGGTGGCTCAGTGGTTAGCACTGTATACGGTGGCTCAGTGGGTAGCACTGTATACGGTGGCTCAGTGGGTAGCACTGTATACGGTGGCTCAGTGGGTAGCACTGTATACGGTGGCTCAGTGGGTAGCACTGTTATACGGTGGCTCAGTGGGTAGCACTGTATACGGTGGCTCAGTGGGTAGCACTGTATACGGTGGCTCAGTGGTTAGCACTGTATACGGTGGCTCAGTGGTTAGCACTGTATACGGTGGCTCAGTGGTTAGCACTGTATACGGTGGCTCAGTGGTTAGCACTGTATACGGTGGCTCAGTGGGTAGCAGATTATATGGTGGCTCAGTGGTTAGCACTGTATGGTGGCTCAGTGGTTAGGACTGTATATGGTGGCTCAGTGGTTAGGACTGTATATGGTTGCTCAGTGGTTAGGACTGTATATGGTGGCTCAGTGGTTAGCACTGTATGGTGGCTCAGTGGTTAGCACTGTATATGGTGGCTCAGTGGTTAGCACTGTATATGGTGGCTCAGTGGTTAGCACTGTATATGGTGGCTCAGTGGTTAGCACTGTATACTGTGGCTCAGTGGTTAGCACTGTATACGGTGGCTCAGTGGTTAGCACTGTATACGGTGGCTCAGTGGATAGCACTGTATACGGTGGCTCAGTGGTTAGGACTGTATATGGTGGCTCAGTGGTTAGCACTGTATATATGGTGGCTCAGTGGTTAGCACTGTATGGTGGCTCAGTTGTTAGCACTGTATATAGTGGCTCAGTGGTTAGCACTGTATGATGGCTCAGTGGTTAGCAGAGTATGATGGCTCAGTGGTTTTCAGTGTATACGGTGGCTCAGTGGTTAGCACTGTATACGGTGGCTCAGTGGTTAGCACTGTATACGGTGGCTCAGTGGTTAGCACTGTATACGGTGGCTCAGTGGTTAGCACTGTATACGGTGGCTCAGTGGTTAGCACTGTATACGGTGGCTCAGTGGTTAGCACTGAATATAGTGGCTCAGTGGTTAGCACTGTATGAAGGCTTAGTGGTTTGCACAGTGCGGTGGCTCAGTGGTTAGCACTGCGCAGTGGCTCACTGGTTAGTGCAGCATGGAGGCAGAGTGTTGAGCACAGGACGGGGGCAGAGTGGTCAGCGCAGGACGGCGGCTCTGTGGTCAGCAGAGGACGGCGGCTCTGTGGTCAGCAGAGGACGGCGGCTCTGTGGTCAGCAGAGGACGGCGGCTCTGTGGTCAGCAGAGGACGGCGGCTCTGTGGTCAGCAGAGGACGGCGGCTCTGTGGTCAGCAGAGGACGGCGGCTCTGTGGTCAGCAGAGGACGGCGGCTCTGTGGTCAGCAGAGGACGGCGGCTCTGTGGTCAGCAGAGGACGGCGGCTCTGTGGTCAGCAGAGGACGGCGGCTCTGTGGTCAGCAGAGGACGGCGGCTCTGTGGTCAGCAGATGACGGCGGCTCTGTGGTCAGCAGAGGACGGTGGCTCTGTGGTCAGCAGAGGACGGCGGCTCTGTGGTCAGCAGAGGACGGCGGCTCTGTGGTCAGCAGAGGACGGCGGCTCTGTGGTCAGCAGAGGACGGCGGTTCTGTGGTCAGCAGAGGACGGCGGCTCTGTGGTCAGCAGAGGACGGCGGCTCTGTGGTCAGCAGAGGACGGGGGCAGAGTGGTCAGCGCAGGACGGCGGCTCTGTGGTCAGCAGAGGACGGCGGCTCTGTGGTCAGCAGAGGACGGCGGCTCTGTGGTCAGCAGAGGACGGCGGCTCTGTGGTCAGCAGAGGACGGCGGCTCTGTGGTCAGCAGAGGACGGCGGCTCTGTGGTCAGCAGAGGACGGCGGCTCTGTGGTCAGCAGAGGACGGCGGCTCTGTGGTCAGCAGAGGACGGCGGCTCTGTGGTCAGCAGAGGACGGCGGCTCTGTGGTCAGCAGAGGACGGCGGCTCTGTGGTCAGCAGAGGACGGCGGCTCTGTGGTCAGCAGAGGACGGCGGCGGGATGGCGGTGGGGTAAGTATACTGGAGACTGGTAGTCTGCTTGAGAGTATAAGTGTGTGTGTGTGTGTGTGTGTGTGTGTGTGTGTGTGTGTGTGGGGTGGGGTGGGGAGTGTACGTGTGTGTGGAAGTGGGTTGTGGGGATGAGTGGCGAGTAGTCTGGGTCTCCCTCCTTCCCTCCCCGGGGGGGGAGGGAGAGACAGTCCGCAGGGTGGCACAGCTCTGCTCCACCTCGTGTCTGCAGCGGCTCACCTTGTAGCGGTCCACCAGGCCGGGCAGTGCAGACTGGGCACCAGGCACCTCCACTGCAGCCAGGTAAGCAGCATGGGCGGACAGCTCGATCAGGGATACCACCAGGTCGCCCATCTCCTGCAGGCTGTCGGCCACCTCGGTGAAGCGGCCCATGTTGAGCTGGCTCTGCACGTCGTGGGTGAGGATGGACAGGCCCTTGGTGCGGGCGATGACGGTGTCTCGGCACTTCTGGAAGGCCTCCCCCAGCTGGGCGCAGCTGTCCGTGCGGACGGGCCGGGGCTCGCTGGACAGCAGGAGCAGGTCCGACACCAGCTGCATCTTCGCCTTACACTGCTCGCACACACTCAGCAGCTTCTTCCGGGGCTGGGAGCCGCCGGGGCAGCACGGCACAGAGGAGCGGGCGGACCCGGAGCCGCCGTGTGTGTGTGTGTGTGTCGAGCGGAACGTTTACACGCCGGTGCCTGTAGCTGCACGGAAGTTCCGCGCAGCTACCCCGCACTGTGACGTCAGCAGCATGGTCGGAGGCCGTCACGGAAGTAACCTTCGGGTTCTCCGGAAGTGGCCTTCGGCTTTTATATAATAGATACAAAGCTACTCATAAATAACCATTTACTACCTGATTAGTTACACAATGTTCACCAATACATCACTGTTCTCTCCTCTGTTAAGATCCCTAATTCCCCCCTTTCCCCTTTCTCGTGGGTCAGGTAACAAACTCTAAAAAAACTTCCACTAGAACGGTTATGTCATTCATCTAAAATTACCAGTTACAGGAGAAAGAATTTGGTACACTTTAGTGATGAGGCTAAACAAGAGGGTCCAATTTCAAAGTTGAGTATAGAATCATTAATTTTTTTTGCAGATAATATATACAATACAAGGGACAAATAGTGATATTCATCTCTGACATCCTATTCTTTCTATATCAAACACAAGGACGGGCATGGAAAGTAATATATCCTAAATATAATGGGGGTGTTTGCTTTCAATCAAGGTTTCTAGAATCTGGTGGATAAGCAAATGAAAACTAAACAGACCCCACTATAGATAAAGAGATTTATATCATGGTTTTTACATCCATCAAGTGACAAATACAGTTTGCAACAAAACTAATGGTGGTTCTGGTGCCATATTCCTGTGCAGATAATTATTGTTAAAGGGAACCAACCACCTCAGATCACCCTAATACACAGTTAGTACATGTCCCTGCACCCTAAGGATATCTTTCCAACACTGTTTTTGTGTAAAATCTTGCATTAGTATAACTGATAAAAAGAGTTTATAAACTTACTAGCCTGGAGACTTCTGGGCGTATCCCTCCTTCTGTTATACTTCAGGGCTGTGCATTGCATGTCTGTGCTCCCCCCCCTCCGTGCCTGCTGCCCTGCCCTGATGGGCGTGATCGTTATCTCCTCTGCACAGAGGGAGGGGGAGCACAGCCATGCAATGAATGCACAGCCCTGAAGTATAACAGAAGGAGGGATACGCCCAGATGTCTCCAGGCTAGTAAGTTTATAAACTCTTTTTATCAGTTATACTAATGCAAGATTTTACACAAAAACAGTGCTGGAAAGGTATCCTTAGGGTGCAGGGACATGTACTAACTGTGTATTAGGGTGATCTGAGGTGGTTGGCTCCCTTTAATGTGTTCATGTACTGATGGTGCATCAGGTGTTGTGTCCTGGTACTGGTAGTGGTCCTGTTGATGTATTCATGTAGTGATAGTTGTTTTGGTGCTGTATTTATGTATTACTGGTGGCTCTAATGATGGATAAGGATGAGGAAAAAGGTGAAAAAAGATTTTCAACTTTTGAATTTCAGACTCAATATCTCACAATCCACTAAAGCTTTGAATTTTGGCTATCTCATACATAAATTTAATTTGAAACTATTTATCATGTGCAGATTATTGTCATGTCACTGCATTGTTATGGTTTTGCTCCTGCTGGTGGAAAAATCATTTTCTTTCTACATACTACAATTACTTTCTCACATTCCCTAATAGCTCGGTTTGTTATTAGGTTGATTCCCAATTGAAAGGTCATTGGTTCAAATCAAGGATCAGACATGAAGAAGATTTCACAAGAAAAGAAAAGCAGCAGTATCAACTCATTGAAAGCAGTATCTCGTCCATAAAAATGTGCAAACTGCATCACGTGAGTGCCATGACAGTTGCAAGAATACAAAATAAACTATATCCATTCAGAAGCGAAGAGGTGGATGTTCAGACAAAATATCTGAGTCAACAAGTTGGCTCATTGCAAGGTCTATCAGTTCTGGTGCAAAAAACATGGCAGTGGAGATGGCTGATATGCTTCATAATAGTGTGATCACACACATCCATGCAAACACCATGTGATACAAAATGGAATGGTGACCCAAAGAAAGGGGAAGACTGCACCTTATTGACTTCAATATCATGATAAAAACTGTCAGCTCAAATTTGCAAAAAAAAAAAAACATGAAAAGTGGACAGGAGAAGATAAGAAACAGGTGATTTGGAGTGATGAAACGAAAGTTAATAGACTAGGCTCTGATGGGTGCAAGTAGATTTAAGATGTCTCTTTGTCTTTAGGGTGAGGGAGTTTGTATGGTTATCTTCAAAAAAATTATGTCTTAAAGTGGCATCTAGGAAGCTTGCTGCAAATTTGTAGATTCTTACAGGATTATTGAAGTTTGAATCCTGTGATGGTTAAACTTCAACTTCCTATGGTTTACAAGATGCTTTAAAGGGGTAGTCTAAGCCAAACATTTTTCTCCTAACTTCCTGTCTAATTTATTCCTATAATATAAAATATTTTCTAATAGACTTGCGTTAAAAATTCACTACCGTTCCCTCTCTACACTAACAGCTACTGTATTTATTTTTCTATTCCCTGGTCTGATGACATTTTGTGTGAGTTTCTCAATGAATCTGGGATACTCACATAGAACGTCATCAGAGCAGACTGTCCCAGACAGATTTGAAGCAGAATAGATATTAGCAATTTGTCATCCTTTAACCCATTCTCGATGCAACTAATTTTTTAAAATCTTTTGTTTTTCGTTCCAGTTCGGTAAGGAACCAAAACTTTATTTTTCAAATTGCATAGCTATATGAACTTGTGATCAAACGGTATTGCAGAATATACCATAGCTAAAATGATGGTCTCCTATGAAACCCAGCATCATAACCCATGGGATTCTTCAGCAGGCCCAAGTCTACCATGTTAGCCCATCAACATCCCATCTCAGAATTGCAGAGTACCTGATAAGCACCAACAGGACCGTGCACCTTATATGCTGCTGTTACAAATTGACAGCAACATTTAAGGGGGTAAACAGCAGATTTCAGAGCTTAGTTCTGATTGCTGCTCTAACAACATGACTACTACAAAGAATATTATGAATGGGATAGCACTTACCACATATGTCGCCTCTCCAATTATTTATAAAATTGCCTTTTTCAGCACAGTCCGATGCATAATTTTTTAATGCACTGCATAAGCCCGCTGTTAGATCTTGACTTATGCAAGTTGAGTGTACACAACTCTACAGTATAAAAGAAACAAGCATATAAATGGATAAACATTAATGAAATGTTAACTTTTTTAATTTGTCATTTACAATGAGAAAGAAATCTAAAATAACTTCACTATCTATTCAATTACAGTTACCGGTACCTACTTTTACTGAATTATGGTTAATCATTATATACAAAGTATAATTTTCTTTTTGTGTTTCATAGTATGTCACCCAATCATCCTCAAAAATATGTTACTAAAATATAACATGCAGATGAAGTCCATGGAGCCTCGGTTAAGAGTCTACAACATGGACACCAGCCAGTTATCCCACCAGGGAAGCACCTAGCCCAGGGTATTAGTAGCCCTTAAGTCACTATCCAGCCCTTGCGAGCTTGAAGATATGGCCAGGGGTTTACCATGGACTAGGTATCCAACCACAGACAGCTGTTTCGGGGTTGTTGCCCCTCATCAGTGTGGCGCAGGATTCTGGCTGGGTGGGAGAAATGCTTGATAGACAGACATCACAAAGCATCCACTGACCTTGTGATGTCTGTCTATCAAGCATTGCTCCCACCCAGCCAGAATCCTGCGCCACACTGATGAGGGGCAACAACCCCGAAACAGCTGTCTGTGGTTGGATACCTAGTCCATGGTAAACCCCTGGCCATATCTTCAAGCTCGCAAGGGCTGGATAGTGACTTAAGGGCTACTAATACCCCGGGCTAGGTCCTTCCCTGGTGGGATAACTGGCTGGTGTCCATGTTGTAGACTCTTTTCCGAGGCTCCATGGACTTCATCTGCATATTCAAATTCTAGGGAGCAATGCACCTTGGGTTTCACTGTGTTTGAGTGCTTTAACTGGTGCCCGCAGTGTTATCCTCCACTGGTCTCCACAAGGTCAGTGGATGCTTTGTGATGTCTGTCTATCAAGCATTGCTCCCACCCAGCCAGAATCTCTGCGCCACACTGATGAGGGGCAACAACCCCGAAACAGCTGTCTGTGGTTGGATACCTAGTCCATGGTAAACCCCTGGCCATATCTTCAAGCTCGCAAGGGCTGGATAGTGACTTAAGGGCTACTAATACCCTGGGCTAGGTCCTTCCCTGGTGGGATAACTGGCTGGTGTCCATGTTGTAGACTCTTAACCGAGGCTCCATGGACTTCATCTGCATATTCAAATTCTAGGGAGCAATGCACCTTGGGTTTCACTGTGTTTGAGTGCTTTAACTGGTGCCCACATGTGTTATCCTCCACTGGTCTCCACAAGGTCAGTGGATGCTTTGTGATGTCTGTCTATCAAGCATTGCTCCCACCCAGCCAGAATCCTGCGCCACACTGATGAGGGGCAACAACCCCGAAACAGCTGTCTGTGGTTGGATACCTAGTCCATGGTAAACCCCTGGCCATATCTTCAAGCTCGCAAGGGCTGGATAGTGACTTAAGGGCTACTAATACCCTGGGCTAGGTCCTTCCCTGGTGGGATAACTGGCTGGTGTCCATGTTGTAGACTCTTAACCGAGGCTCCATGGACTTCATCTGCATATTCAAATTCTAGGGAGCAATGCACCTTGGGTTTCACTGTGTTTGAGTGCTTTAACTGGTGCCCGCAGTGTTATCCTCCACTGGTCTCCACAAGGTCAGTGGATGCTTTGTAAAATATAACATGATCATGGTCACAGTCAAATATTCCACTACTCTTTTTATTGATGTAAGGAAATTGTTCTCACTATACCTTTCACGCTTAGAGGGTGAAGGAACCAGGCAACCAGATGGTGAGGTAGGCAAAGGGATTCAGGGGAGCTAATCTGACCCTTATACTGGGGGTCCCTGGTTTGCTCTTGGAGTTACCTCTAAAGGTGGGGAGGTCTGAATTGCTACCTTTTTTTCTAAGCTCCTGAAAAGCCCTAGGCTGAGGGTCCCTACCTCCACCCATGGATAAGGAATCACCACTACTACCAAGAAAAGGAAACACCAGGAAGGGCTTCAGCACGACAGCACATGTGTCTTCACAGCTCACTGACCAGGAAGAGTCTAATGGTGGGTTTACACGTCGCGATATCGGGCCGATATCGTAACCAACAACGCGGGAGCGCGCTTTTTGAGCGCGCTTTTTCCGCCATCGCTTCGCTGGTTTACACGGCCCGATATCGGGATACAACGTCCCGACGATGTGTACGCCCACCAACCCAGGAACGACCATTTAACATGGGAGTGAATGGGTGACGTGAGCGTACACACCGTAGTTGGGCTGTTACACGGTACGATGTGGCTACAACGGCCATGCGATATCGGGCGGTTGAATAGCTCGCTTATTCAACCCCGATATTGTTTTGGCATCGTTCCAGCATCGCGTTGTACGTTCAAACCGTACAATGCGCGACCGATATCGGGTCCAACTCCCGAACCACGTGACTTTTTGTCGGAGTTGGGTCGGAGTTGGACGCCGATATCGCAACGTGTAAACCCACCATAACACTGACAACGGCATCTGATAGAGTAAAGGGACTTCTATTTAACACTAGAAGTCCTGGGAATTTAAAGGATCCTTGGTTTTCAATGGTAAAAAGGTCAAATGACCCATCTCTGGGACTTCTAGTGTTAAAGGGCAGCTGGAGGAGATTCTAGGTGAGTCACACCTAAGCTTCACATCATGAAGTAGCTGAGCTGCTCACAGTAAAACTGACATTAACTCATGCAGTTCCTGAAGTAATTCACACACATTCAAATACAGCAGCATCCAACATAGACTACAGAGAGTCAGTGCAAATCCGCACATAACAATACCTAAAGCAATTCAAACATATCTACTCTATAATTGCCGTAGGCAAAATCGTGTCGGACCCCGAAATCGCCGTGGCTATGTCACACTGTGACGTCACCACGGGCGAAGCATTGGCCGTGTAGCGGCCAATGCGAGTCGTTAGCCTGCGCGAGCAATGGCCGCGAGGCCATTGCGAGTCGCTGGCTTTGCGAGTTTGCACAGAATAGCCTCCAGCTACTCGCAAAGCCTCACTCAATGGCTTTGCGAGTTTGCACAGAATAGCCTCCAGCTACTCGCAAAGCCTCACTCAATGGCTTTGCGAGTCTGCACAGAATAGCCTCCAGCTACTCGCAAAGCCTCACTCAATGGCTTTGCGAGTCTGCTTCACTTGCAATGTCCGGGACACTCTCTCTCTCCCAGCCCCCCCACCCGGGTCCTCCTCTGTCCTGCCCGCGCTCCCCCCAGTCCTCCTGTGTCCTGCCCGCGCTCCCCCGGTCCTCCTTTGTCCTGCCCGCGCTCCCCCCGGTCCTCCTGTGTCCTGCCTGCGCTCCCCCCGGGTCCTCCTGTGTCATGCCCGCGCCCCCCTGGGTCCTCCCGTCTCCTGCCCGCGCTCCCCCCGGTCCTCCTGCCCTCTCTGCTTCTCGCGGGGCCCCCCTTGCTCCCGCTGCCCAGGGCCGCACCATCCATCCGTCCATGCCAGGGGGAGCGGCTGTGCAGAAGGAGCCGCCGCTTCCTGCCTGCCACGCTGCGCCAGGAGCGGCAAGTTTAAGAGCTGTGTGCATGATGTATGTGTGTCCTGTGTGCATGATGTATGTGTGTCCTGTGTGCATGATGTATGTGTGTCCTGTGTGCATGATGTATGTGTGTCCTGTGTGCATGATGTATGTGTGTCCTGTGTGCATGATGTATGTGTGTCCTGTGTGCATGATGTATGTGTGTCCTGTGTGCATGATGTATGTGTGTCCTGTGTGCATGATGTATGTGTGTCCTGTCTGCATGAAGTATGTGTGTCCTGTGTGCATGATGTATGTGTGTGCTGTGTGCATGATGTATGTGTGTGCTGTGTGCATGATGCATGTGTGTCCTGTGTGCATGATGTATGTGTGTCCTGTGTGCATGATGTATGTGTGTCCTGTGTGCATGATGTATGTGTGTCCTGTGTGCATGATGTATGTGTGTCCTGTGTGCATGGTGTATGTGTCTGCTGTGTGCATGATGCATGTGTGTGCTGTGTGCATGATGCATGTGTGTGTTGTCTGCATGATGCATGTGTGTGATGTGTCCATGATACATGTGTGTGCTGTGTCCATGATGCATGTGTGTGATGTGTCCTTGATGCATGTGTGTGCTGTGTCCATGATGCATGTGTGTGCTGTGTCCATGATGCATGTGTGTGATGTGTCCATGATGCATGTGTGTGCTGTGTCCATGATGCATGTGTGTGCTGTGTCCATGATACATGTGTGTGCTGTGTGCATGATGTATGTGTGTGCTGTGTGCATGATGCATGTGTGTGCTGTGTGCATGATACATGTGTGTGCATGATGCATGTGTGTGCTGTGTGCATGATACATGTGTGTGCTGTGTGCATGATGCATGTGTGTGCTGTGTGCATGATACATGTGTGTGCTGTATGCATGATGCCTGTGTGTGCTGTGTGCATGATGCCTGTGTGTGCTGTGTGCATGATACATGTGTCTGCTGTATCATGTACACAGCACACACATGCATCATGCATACAGCACACACATGTATCATGCACACACATGCATCATGCATACAGCACACACATGCACACACCACACACATGCATCATGCATACAGCACACACATGTATCATGCACACAGCAGACAGCTCTTTAAGTTGGCGCTCATGTATCATGCACACAGCAGACGTCCACACACATGTATCATGCACACATGCATCATGCACACGGCGCACACGCATCATGCACACAGCACACACGCATCATGCACACAGCACACACATGTACCATGCACACAGCACACATACATCATGCACACAGCACACCTATGCATCATGCACACAGCACACCTGCACACACATACTTGAACCCCCCCCAAAAAGTATTGAACCCCCAAAAAGTATTGAACCCCCCAAAAAAGTTTTGAACCCCCCCAAAAAGTATTGAACCCCCCCAAAAAGTATTGAATCCCCCCTAAAAAGTATTGAACACCCCCCAAAAAGTCTTCGAACACCCCCCAAAAAGTCTTCAACCCCCCCCCCAAAAGTATTCACACCCCCCAAAAAGTATTCACCCCCCCCCCAAAAAGTATTCACACACCCCCAAAAAGTCCTCACACCAGCTATAACTACTATAATCAAATTAATGCACGTTCTAGAATCCTGATGCATTTGCATCGGGCTCACAGCTAGTTTTTTATATAAACCTTATGGTATACTACACCTAAGTCTCCATTATGGCTAGTTGGTGCATTTTAGATTTTTTTTTTTGCTGTGTATTAGACATAAATGCAGAATATTAGCTTCATTAAATTGAATGAAATTATTGAACTATTGAAAATGTTTTGTTTTCAGCTGCGGAAATTACCCTGTGATGTGTATTTGAAATCTGCAACATGATAATTTCTCTTGCAGTAAATATGCATTTCATTATTCTTCCATAAACTTAAACACATTGTAACCAGTCCACACATAAAAACTGAATATGTGCACAATAAATACATATATTTATTATATATGTATGTATATCTCTAGCCACACATGACTTTATCAATGAAGTTTATGAACGATGGGTTATTCATCAAAAAGGAGGATTCAGCAGCACAATGTTTTTTATCAAAACATATCATACCAAATAGAGACAAAAAAAATGCAACTGAGCAGATGCAGAAAATCTGCAGCATTGAAATGCACCTAAGGCCTTGTTTCCACCTGTGTTTTAAACAGATGAGTGCAATCCGATAAAACATCAAATTGCACTCAGACCATTGTAAATCAATAAGAAAGTGTCCGTCTGCTATTTTTGCCTCAGACAAAACTGTGCCGAGGAAAAAATAGCAGTATGATGCATTTGACAGCAAGTCATGGATCACACGCACCCAGATGCGTGTGAAACATCGCAATGCAAAAAGCTGTCATCTGACTACTTTGTGATATGCGCTGAGGCCGGCAATGCAGGAGATGGAGAGATTAATCTCTCCCCCTCCTCCGCAGCTGTGATCTGATCGCAGGATCGGATCACAGCATACTGAGACTCAGATCCCATTTGCAGCAGAGCAGGAGCAGAGGGCCATTAGCATGTTGCATCCAACACTCACGCATCAGATGCCATAGGCTGGTGAAACCCCGGACTAACACTCATAATGGAAACTTAGAACCAATGCAACCAAACTAGACATAGCCCACTAATAAGGAGACATGTTCAAGGACTTATTCACACATCAGTTTTTCATATACAAGTGCTGTTTTTTTTTTCCTGGGTAGCACTCGAACTTATGACAATCTATGGGGTGTACAGTTCACACGTCAGTTTTTTTATGCAAACCAAGTTGTCCATGCAAAATCACAGAGACATGTCTGATA
>JARQOC010000004.1:287992288-288010296 GCA_033576535.1 Allobates femoralis | reverse complement strand
CTACTGTGATCTGGGCATGCCCCCTTTGGGCTGACCATTTTACAGCTGAGGAAGGAGATACCACCATCTTTCTGGAGCCCACAGTGTATTCTGTGAATTCCAATTTTCCCCTTTAACCACCAAACCAAAAACGGTTATAGGAAAAGGGAAGAGACAGAGGATGGCGGGGATGCCAAGCAGTTTCCAAGTAGACAGGGGCAGTGGAGGCCCGGGGGGAGGTGAGTATGGTGGTGAATGGTAAATAATCAGTGCAGTTTTCAGAGCTAAGGAGTGTGATCACACACTGTGCTCTAAACACTGGATAATGGAGAAACGCACAAGGGAGAGAAAGCCCAAAGGCACAGAGGGAAAAGGGGAGACAAGGGGGAAAGACAATGCACATGGGGAGGCAGGGAAAGAGAGCACTCAAGCGGGGAAAGAGAGCGCACACAGGGGGAGGTGGGGAGAGAGAGTGCATATAGAGTAAGGAGGAAGAGAGAACGCACATGGGAGAAGAGAAAGCGCACAAGGGGAAACACCATCAATGTGTTCTGGGACTCGCATTGACAGGATGCTTCCTCCTTCAGCACAATTTTCTACCCAGCAGAGATAAGTTTGCTTCGTGGGACCTCGTAAAATTATCGTCTGAGGGGATGTTGTTGGAAATTAATAAATGATAAAAAAGGGGTTGTCATGTGTTAAAATTCTAATAAAAGGAATTTTTGTGTGTGTGTTTATTAACTACCAATTACCAATCATGAGCTTAAAGACAAGCGTCAATACTCAGTTGTCATTAACCTCTTTTATCACCGTGGGTGCCACTGCACGAGGACATTGGGGAAAAGCTAGGTAGAGCACCAGAAATCATCGGGTTTTAATGAATCGCCAATTTCCCGGGGGGTGCTATTTCCCTAGCATGGGGGGCCCAATAATTATGGGCCTCACCACGCTCAGAATAAACCCGCCCCTGGCCCGCCTAGTTTTACCTTGGCTGCCAATTAAAAAAAAGGGAAAAGCCCACACAAAATTTTTTTTTTTTATTTACTTAAATAGTAATAAAAAATGGGCTCCCCTGTATTTTTTTCATTGCAGCCAAGGTAAAACATCAGCTGGGGGTGGCATCCCATGGCTGTTCCCGTTTATCTGTGCTGAGAATGGAAAATACGGGGGACAACAACACATTTTTTTCCCATTATTTACAGACTATGATGGCAGGTTAATTGTCATACACTAATGTATAATTGTGCAGATTGTGGGAGTGCAATCTGAGTGCAACAGCCAATCACAGATGCTCTCACAGAGCATGAACATCTATGATAGGCCATTGCAGTTCAGTACAGTGTATATTCATGAAGCTCAATGGGCAGCCTCAGAAGCAAGCAGCAGGAGACTGTTATGCTCAATCTATATCTGTCTACCTATGTCTTTTGGAGATCTTCAAAAGGATCTGGAAAAAAGCTAACAAAAACATGATGCAGCCAGAGATGACCGCACCAGTATTATTTTAGATCCCCCTTCCTGGTATATATGTCCCCCATCCTTGTATGTATGTCCCCCATCCTGGTATATATGTCCTCCTTCCTGGTGTATATGAACCCCTTCCTGGTATCTATATATCTAACCTGGTTTACATTGTTCCCCATCCTGGTATATATGATCCCCTTCCTGGTATATATGTCCCTATTCTGGTATATATAATCACCTTCCTGGTATATATGATTCTCTTCTTGGTATACATGTCCCTATCCTGGTACATATGTCTCTATGTGGACCAGGGTGTGGTGCAAGTGTGGACCAGGGTGTGGTGGGAGTGTGAACCAGGGTGAGCAAGGTTTGTGGGCTGCAGTACTTGGGTGCTGTTTGTGCCTCACACTGCAGGACCTGTGAAAATGTTACAGTCACGTGATCAGTCACATGCACCTGATCACATGAGTGTGACATCATCACAGGTCTTGTATGCAAAGCAAGACACATAGCTGAGTTAGAGGCATGTGGTGGGTAGAGGGAAAGGGCGGAGGCATCGTGCATTTTTGGTTTGTTTGTTGCTTCCACCACCAGTGGTGGCCATATTTGAACACCCATCACTTGAATGTTCAAATATGGCGACTGGAACTTGTTCTGTCCTCTGGCCAATCAGAGGATAGGTGGACATCCTGATGGTGGAAGTCGAAGACGGATGGGACAGGGTATTTATATAAAGAGATATTCTGTTACTTTTGTTTACCATTGTCAATACTGATGCAAGTTGGTGGATCCAGTTTTGGGCAAGAAGACAATGTCCATGAGCTGGAAAAGACTTCTGGTAAAGACTCCAGTATCTTTTGGTTTGTCATGAACTCATCATCTCCTTTATTATTATATGAACCACATAGTCCTTAAAAGAAAAAGAGAAGTATGACATAAATTGTATAGCATTTGTAAAATTATTTTATGTAATGACAGATAATTACTTGTGGCACCAATCTGAAAACCAATTTAAACATTTTCCTGTAATCAAGGAATGCTCCTATTATTAACACTATACAAATAAAATCAGATTTTCAAAACAACATTTTAAAACAAGGATAAATTAGGAATTCACAAAGAGAAGGAGAGATGATCCAGATTCCGGTATAAATGAATTTATTCCATTAGATCAATGGATTATGTTGTTTTGGATTACCGTATATATATTTTTGCCATTTGTGGTTTTTCCTTTTTTTCTTTTATGCACTATTACATTGTTATTGTAATTATTTGCACATGAGCAATTATTAATTAGTCAGTCATTACCAGCATAAAAGATCAGGAGATGCCTAAAGCATAGGTATGACAAATGACGTAACTGGCATCAGAAACACATTGCCTAAAGATCGCCCACATGGCACTCTGAGTATGACTTTATGTACATTTAGTATGTACAAAATTATTTTAATGGAGCTACTGAATTTCAAATAAATTCATGTATATTGGAAGTTGGAAATCTCTTCTTGGTGAATTCTTGGGCTTTGTCAGCACACCAATCCAATTATACCGGATTCTTCATTTAGGCTGAGCTGGATCATTTGCTTTTGTTATTATAAATTAGGAACTCAATTCTAAGAACTGATATGAATTGGTTTATGCCTATGACCCAATCACAGGCTAGTCAAACAAGGCTAGTGATCAATCAAAACACATGTTTAATTGCTATATTTTCATTCACTTTTTCTGTGATCAAAACTGGAAGAGCAAATAGAAAATAATCGGTCTAACTTTACATTCATTCATCCATCAGCAATGTTCTTGTGCTGTTTGTTTTTTTCTAGCCATAGAATTACATGCATCTAAACACACATCCACAAAGTACACAGATTTATGTGAGACACATGAACTGGTCCTACTCTGATACAGATATATGGATCAGAATCAACCATTTAAGTGCATGGGGACCCATAAAATATTGAATGCAAATATGAAGGCTTCCAATTAATTTCCATTTAGCAACCTTATCCCACAGATCTCTTGATTAGTGATACATTTTAAGAAAAACATGTGCTCTTCTAGGGGTTTTATTATTTGCTTGGGAACAACAACATTCCTAAAAAGTGCAAAAGACACAATAAAGATGCAACACAAATGCCACATGATGACAACACTGATGACACATGAAAAAAAAAATCTCCACTTCTCATGTATGTTAAATGACATAGATATGTATGAACATAGTCTAAGGCTGGCTTCACACTGCAGTCTGGTCCGATCTGGGGCTGTCAGGGGTGAACCTGACAGCCCCGGACCGCATCTGGACACAGATCCGGAGGGCAAATATGCCCTCCGATACGGTGTGCAGCCGGATGCTGCAGAGCTCAGCTGTCCCCTGTGAAGTGGTGCTGAACCGATTCACAGGGGACAACTCCCTGGTGCTGAAGGTCAGCGTAGCTCACGCTGAACTTCAGCCGCAGGTGTCCGGTTCCTGGATCATCCCGGATCAGGGCAATCCGGCCCCAGAGACTCCCATGTTGGGGAGGACCCGGCAGCATCCAGGAGGATCCGATTTAGGGAGATTTTTCTCCCCGGACACAAAAATGCAGCATGCTCCGATTTTGTGTCCGGGAGAAAAATCCAATTCCTCCCGGATTCTCCCGGACACATGGAAACCGGATGGCAGAGAGTTGCCATCTGGCTCCATCCGGCCCCATAGGGCTGCATGGGGTAAAAATCGGGTCCGAGGCTGTCTGGTTTACACCGGACAGCCCCGGATCGGACCTGACCGCAGTGTGAAGCCAGCCTAAGAGGTGGTTGATGAAGTTAATCTTCCTTCAAGTGCCTATGTTGGAAGTACAGTATTCATTGGAAGATGTATAACTCCAACAAATTGGTTAAACATATTCATTACACAGGAATATACTAGGAAATATTACTACTTGACTTTCATTGTAAAAAGATTATTTAATGTGATAAGTTTTTACTACATGCCTTACTAAGGAATATTGTAGTCAACTATGCTATTTTATACTGCAAAAATCAAATTTATTTGTCTTAGAGGAAGGTCAAGGAGCACTCTTGGCACTTGTCAGGTGAGTGAAGTTCTGTAGAAAGGTTTAGCATATACACTCCTCATAGTGAAATTGCAACATCAAGAAGGAAACGTTGTGGCATTATGGAGATCATAGGATCAATAGACCTATTAGTGACATGTAAATGATTAATTAATGGAAAAAAACATTAAAATATCTTGATTTATTAAGTATTGAGCATCACTCCCAGAAGTAAATACACGCACACGCCTTGGCATGCTCTCAATGAACATTTCTGAAGAATGTTCACACATGCTTAGTGAACTTGGGCACACAGATAAGGCTAGGGTCATACATGCCAATCCGTTTTTCAGAATGTTTCCCATGACAAATCCGTTGTTTTTAGGGTGCTTTTTGAGCCTCCTGTGCCCCTGAACGTTTTTTGGAAAAATGGATCCGCTTTTCCATAGGGCCCCATGTTAAAAAAACTGATCTTTTTTTTAAGCCACCAAAAAACGTTGCTAGCAAAGTTTTTGGGTAAAAAACTCTCCTAGCAATGTTTTTGGGTGCAGAAAAAAAACGGATAGGGTGTTTATTACATATAAGGGCCCTTTCACATCTGCGTTTTTCGTAATTCGCGGCAGATGCGGTGAAAAAACCGCATCTGCCGCGTTTGCCGCATAACGGTTCCACTTGCGGCACGGTTGCGGTTTTTTCCATAGGAAGTATAGGGGGACTTGCGGCAGATGCGGCAAGTGCGGTATTGCACTTGCGGCAGGTGCGGCAGCGAAAAAAACCGCAGTAAGCTGCGGTTTTTTTCTCTGCCGCACCTGCCGCAAGTGCAATACCGCACTTGCCGCATCTGCCGCAAGTCCCCCTATACTTCCTATGGAAAAAACCGCAACCGTGCCGCAAGTGGAACCGTTATGCGGCAAACGCGGCAGATGCGGTTTTTTCACCGCATCTGCCGCGAATTACGAAAAACGCAGATGTGAAAGGGCCCTAATCCGTTTTTCCATCAGTTTTTGGACTTAGAAAAAACAGTGCAAAAACTGATGCCAAAAACGGACCAAGGGCTCATATGTGACCCTAGCCTAATTAAAGTTTTCTGACAGTAGTTCCCTTTGGCCAGGGTCACACATACCATCCATTTTTGGCTTAAATCCATTTTTGGGAATGTTCAAAAACGCATATGCATTAACGCATGTGTCTGTGCATTTTTCAAAAACTGCTAGCAGCGTTTTTGGGTGCAGTAAAAAAACGCATGCGTATTTTTAACATGGGGCCCTATAGGAGACGCATGCGTTAACTCATGGTACATATAGGCACCATGCGTTAACGCATATGCGTGTTTGATGAAAAAAATGACTAAGTACAAAAATTTCCAAATTAACGTCCAAGACTCAGGGGACACTATTGGCACCCTTAAAAAACCTTATGCATTTTTCTAGGGGCTTAAAAAAGCGCATGGGCATGTGTGACCCTGGCCTTTGCTATTGCAAAATGTAAGCCACCACAGTATCCTTCTGGTCTGTTTTGCTTTTAGATTCTTAGCTCTCACTCGGTTTCTCTATAGTACACTTCTAAAGAGCCAATGTGCCTTCTCTCCCACAGGTCTATTTATCCCACAGCTCCCTCACACTAATCATAATGTGGCACCCCAGGGGTTAATGTGCCACTAGGACTAGGAGTGGTGCTAAGCTCATCCTAGGATAGCGCAGTCTAGCGTGAGGGACCCAATGCAGGGGTCTAAGGAAGTGGAGGAAAGCCTGGAGCAGAACGGTGTCATGCTCACCCCAGAGGAGAAGCGCCACAAAAACGGACACTGGTGTCCGAGGCTGTGCAGGGCCTAATGACCCAGCAGCCAATACCGGAAGGTGGTGAATTCCAAGTTCCCCAGCCACCCTGTGCCCGGGGGCAAAGCAGCGTAAAGAGCCCAGGAACAGCTGCCTGAGACGAGGTGCTAGAGAAGGACTCGAGTTGCCTGCCATACCGGCACCAAGCAGGAGAGAGAGGGACCAGCAGTACAGCTTTAGCAGCAGCAGGGATCCACTGACAAAGTGCAGTAAGGAGGCCTCAGAACTTGCCAGGTAAGGAGAATATGGAGTTGCTCTCAGGTGCAAGGACCAGTAAAAGTACTGAGGAACCAACAAACCATGAGTCTGTCTGTTGTTTTGTGTCTGCCATCCTGCACCCTACACCCTTATTACATCCTTTGCCCCAGGGATCCGCTCCGCCTGTGGGAGCCACTTCATCCCAACTGCCTGTCAATCATCCCCGGAGGTTCTGCAGAAGCGGTGGCTACCAATAGCCACAAACCACGGGTGGTGACATGACTAACGTTCCTTATCATCACCCCCCTTCCATAGCAAGCCAAGAACTCCCTTATAAACTAAACCCAGGATCACGGAAGCCGGGTCTCGACCCCTGTGACTCTCCAGAACTGCTAAACAGCCCAGTTCTGAGTACCCCACAGCCCTGGGGTGACCCATCAGCTGCTCCGCCTGTGGCTATTAACCAGTTAAATCTCACTGTCAATCTCATACAGCGGGATTTTACATGCGCTGGAAAGACAAAACTTCATTTCCTACTCCCATTGGTGCTCACATGACATGTTTGCAGGTTGCCAATGGGATGTCATGACAGCCAGGGGTCAGTTAATGACCCCTGTGTCTGTCAACACAACCCTCATGTGAAAGCCAGCTATGAGCTGGCGTTCTCAAGAGACTGTATAGCACGACCAATTGTATGATCACAGCTTCAAATCCCCTAAGAGGACTAGTAAAAAAAAATATAAAGGAAAAAAATAAGTGTTTAAAAATATGAAAAAAATGAGAAAAGCACAAAAGTTCAATTCTCCCCCTTTTTGACCCATTGAAAATGAAACTATTAAAAAAATAAAAAATGCACATATTTTGTATCACTGAGTTCAGAAATACCCAATCTATTAGGGTGTGTGCGTACGATCAGGAATTGCAGTGTTTTGAACACAGCTTATTGCCACTGCGTCCAAAACACTGTGCTGTACAGTACAACCATAGTGGATGAGATTTCAAGTATATCCCATGCCCACTATGCTTCTCCCAACCGCAGTGTGTTTTCAGCTGCGGTGCGGGTTGCCGTGCATCCGCATTTCTGCAGCATATTAATTTCATACTGTGGAGTTGGAAGCGTTCACCATCGGATGCACACAGAGACATGCTGCCCTGCACCCACCATAGATTGTGAGTACAGGGCAGCTGTGTTCTCCCTGCATGCAGTCTCGGGTTGCAGCAAGTCTGGAGGCAGTGCATCCAAAATCAAGACGCTGTGCCTCCGGATCGTGTGTACAGAGCCTAAAAATATTAGATAAATTATCGTTAAATCGGTAAACAGCATAACGGGAAGAAAGAAATCAAAATGCCAGTATTACAGATTTTTTGGTCACAGCAAAAGAAAAAAAATCTAATACCAGGCGATCAAAACATTGTATATACTCTAAAACAATATCAATAAAAAACATCAGCTGGGGGCGCAAAAAAACACACAGCTTCATATCCCAAAAATTAAAAATGTTACAGCTCTCAAGAAGAGTAAAATGTTTTTTTTTTATTCAGATTTTTTTCATCACTTAAATAAGACAATCATACCGACCTGGAAAATCATACTGCCAGGATGGAAAAATAAAAAGTTATGGCTCTTGGAATAAGGAGAGGAAAAAAAAGAAAAATCATCCTTAGGGAGGAACTCATGTTGTGTCCCATGAATGGGAACAACCTGTTATATGCTTTTTCTCTATCTAATGTATTGCGTATTTTAACTCCAATCAGAAAATTCTCTTACTGTTACCAGGTTGATTAGACGGTGAATGAAGTTTGTCCCTACCTCCCTCCCTTTGTCCCTACCTTTACTAGGTTGCCCCTCCCTTCTTCACCAGTTTAGTTTAGAGAAGCCATTACTGAAGATGCATGTGTGCAACCCTGTGCAGATTATTCCTTTTCACCTATCGTTCCATTGTAACGTGTAACAATCGAGTTGACACTGTCTGTTTGCCCCTGATGGTGTAAGTACGAGCATACAATTATCTAAGGGATTGGTGATTAGAGCGCTTGGGATTTGCAGTCATCAGAAGGGGACAGAAGAGTGAAAAGGATTAGCTGTGACGCGGATTTGTATACATAATCAGTAAAATAATCTGTTACCAGGAGTAGTATACTGCATGCATTCCAGAGAAAGTATTACCTAAAGGGCTGATAAGCCACAGCCAGCAGTCAGCATAAACTTGCAAAAAGAAATCGCTCAGTGAGAGAATAAGCTACCACTGAACTACACTTTGCTTAGAAATCCAAAGAAAGAATCATCCATACATTTATTGTAAAGCTGTAGTCACAGAGACTTGCAATATATCTGTTCTTCAGCCAGATTTTGATACATTATAATTAGTGATGAGCGAGCACTACAATGCTCGGGTGCTCGGTGCTCTGGCCGAGCATCTCAAGATACTCTTGTACTCGGCCAGAGCACCGAGCCCAATGTAAGTCAATGAGTGACAGGCTCCGCCCACAGACTTCCGGTTATAAAACGAGTAATTCTGGAAAAGGGCGGGAGGGTGGGCTTTTTAAAATCGCCGCAGCATATAACACCTTGCTGTGGCCCCCAGAGGGATCCTATCAATTAATCTGCTCCCTGTATGGTGCCAGCTCACTGTGTGCACTGAAGGGAGCTGTGTACGTGTGTCAGATCGCTTACTATTACCAAGCACCCCGAGTACCGAGATACTCGTGAGAGTACCGAGTCGCGCCGAGCATACTCGCTCATCACTAATTATAATTAGTGTTGAGCGAGTATGCTCGGCGCTACTCGGTACTCGCACGAGTATCTCGGTACTTGGGGTGCTCGGCGAGCACCGAGTACTGCCAAGATGCTCGGACTGCTCGGTAATAAATAGCGATCTGAGACACATACACTGCTCCCTTCAGTGCACACAGTGAGCTGGCACCATACAGGGAGCAGATTAATTGATAGGATCCCTCTGGGGGCCACAGCAAGGTGTTATATGCTGCGGCGATTTGAAAAAGCCCACCCTCCCGCCCTTTTCCGGAATTTCCCGTTTTATAACCGGAAGTCTGTGGGCGGAGCCTGTCACTCATTGACTTACATTGGGCTCGGTGCTCTGGCCGAGTACAAGAGTATCTTGAGATGCTCGGCCAGAGCACAGAGCACCCGAGCATTTTAGTGCTCGCTCATCACTAATTATAATCGGTCTCCTTGACAACAAGGAGCAGAACTCCCCCACTCTTGTATTTCTGCAGCAATGTCTGAAATTAAAAGAATCTCTCACTCCTTGCCTAATCTGAAACAGCAAGAAGCAATAGAACTTCTCACAGTTTGCAGCAAAAAGTCTAAGCGATTGACCAAACCTACATGGAAGGTCAGAGAGAACCTAGAATCCACTAAAGGTGAATCGTTGCACCATATAACATTACTGTGGCAAAGAGCACTGTGGCAAGTGACTCTTATCTGTGCCTGGTGCTCATGAGGTACCACTAGAGGAAGCCCTTGAGCAACTCTACTCAGCATACCATTTGTAAAAAACATATCTCTACCCTCCTAAAACTAAATACGTCTGAATCTTTAAAGGGGTTTTCCCACGAACAAAGTTAATTTAACAGTTAATTTTAATCAATAGATCTGGGAATAATAATAATTTCCACAATTGGATGTGTTTAAAAGAAATGTTCCTGTGTTGAGTTAATTTTATAACTGTGCTCCTACTATGTACAGTCTCATTTCTGCTCCTGACCGTGCATGGAGCATTGGTTTGATCCTGGGCAGGGAAAGACAAAATAGAGTATACAGACATTACAGCATGGGATCACAAATTCTTTCTTTGAGGTAAAATATTTTTTTACAAACAGGCAGAGAATTGTTTTACCTCATACAAAGAATCATCTGTGTTGTAATGTCTGTATATTCTTCCTCCTTCCTCCCCTGCCCAGAAGATGTGGTATGATCAGACCATGTATGGTCAGAAATAAAAATGAAACTTTACATTGCAGGGGCACATTTACAAGAATATCAGCACAGGAAGATTTTTTTAATCACATCCAATTATGAAAATTATTATTATCCCAAGATCTATTGATTAAAATTAATTTTATTTGTGGGAAAACCTCTTTAAAGGAACTTCAGGACTTCCAACAGCTCAATGCTGAACGAGACCGCACTGTGGGTGACATTGTGGACAAGACTGAAGCAAGGATTGTGTCAGAAGCGGCATTGCACAGATCCAGGTCTGCTAAGAGCTCAAAACACTCAACTAAATCGAGCTCATCCAGGCACTCAACCCTCAGTGAGCAGTTCATAAGAGCGAGTACCGAAGCAGAAACCATAAAGGTACAAGCTGTCTTTGCTTGGAGGAAATTGTCAAATCCGCACACAAGAAAGCAAAGACTGCATGCAGGAAGGCAGACATCAAAGCAGAGACTGCACGCAAGAAGGCAGACATCGAAGCAGAGGAAGCAGAGATGGAAGCAGAGACCACACTAAATAGGCAGAAGTTGAAGTCCTGCAGAGGGATTCTGAATTGGCGGCAGCCGTGGCAAGGCTAAAGGTCTTCAAGCAAGCTCTAGTTGGGAGCTAAGGAGGCAGCATCAGCGTGTATGAACTCGACACGGAAGACCCCTTAAGAGCACAAGAGACTACGTTCTGAGCCAAGCCAGCAATACGTCAATCAACACCACCATTCCTGTCAGCACCGACACTTCAACAGAGCATAAAGACGCCAATCTGCCTGCAGATTCCAGCTTCTTAGGTCAGTCCAACGCACCTCAGACATTCAAATCTGAACCACTTTCACACTTCAGTGCACAGCCAGACCCTGCACCTCAGCAACCTCCGTATGCCAATGTCCACATGCAACCCAATATGCCAGTAAGGCACTACACTTATGACAACTGTGTAGTTCTGGCCCTGCATACAACAGAGACTTTGCTGGCCTCAGGATAGACAAGCAGATTTTAATGTAGATTCTCAAAATCTGCTTAAAAAAAGCATTAAACAATGCACCATGGGCAAGGGGCCTTACAAGCATATGGTCATGTTCACAGAAAGCATCCCTGCATATACTTTGAGAGCAGCCTTTTTTCCTAAATCATTTTTATTCAAAATAGTAAAAATGGTCCTTTGAGTCCAAAAACTGAAGGAAGCAAAATAATATACAGGTGCAGCTCAATGAATTAGAATATCATCAAAAAGTTAATTTACTTTATTTCAGTAATTCAATACATAAAGTAAAACACATATTATATAGAGTCATTACAAACAGAGTGATCTATTTCATCTGTTTATTTCTGTTAATGCTGATGATTATAGCTTACAGCCAATAAAAACCCAGAGTTCATTATTTCAGAAAATTAAAGTAGGGAGGATGAAGGATTAAAAACCTCGCTGCCTTATTCCACGAGACATCAAAGGGTAAATAATATTGATTTAATAGTCAACACATTACAGCCTATGAAAACCCATTCCTTATCTGAGAAAATTAAAGTAGGAAAGATGGGTCTGAGAGATAAAATATTACCTAAATATGTATCAGAGACTCACCTTGTGTTGTTATGAGAGTAAAAACCACTATAAAAGTATATCACGGCTGTTTCAGTTCCCAGCGTGGTGCATATAGAATAGGAAGGATGAAAGGTTAAAAACCGCAATGCCATATTCCACGAGATTATCAAAGGGTGAATATGATATTGATTTATAAGTCAACACGTTTCAGGGCTCCCTGGCCTCTTCCTCAGGACAAATCAATATCATATTGATATGTTTCAGGGCATTTCAGGAGGCTCTGTAATGCGTTGACTATTAAATCAATATTTTTCACCCTTTGTCTCGCGGAATACGGCAGCAGGTTTTTAACCGTTTGTCTTCTCTACTTTAATTTTCTAAGATAATGACCTTTGAGTTTTCATTGGCTGTAAGTCATAGTCATCAACATTTACATAAATAAACACTAGAAATAGATCACTCTGTTTGTAATGACGCCATATAATATATGCATTTCACTTTTTGTATTGGATTACTGAAATAAATTAACTTTTTGATGATATTGTAATTCATTGAGATGCACCTGTATATTGCAAGCTGAGTGCTATGCTCTTAACATATCTTATGGTACCTTTACACGCCGCCACAACAGGATGGATACCAACGGCAACTTCACGTGCACGAGCACAGCCGAACGGTTACCAACGGGAACCGCACCCTCTTTACACGCCGCCACAAGGTGCGCTACGCCACGCTACATCTACAGCTAGCTACATCGCCGGGTGTCGCAAGTAGCCATCTGTAGCTCAATTACACACCGCTATAACCAGCTACTATGGGCGGACCTGGTGCAGCAGGGACAGCACATAGGCGTGCCACAATTGAGAGTACGAGCCGTCCGTACGCTGATAGGACAAAGCAATAACATCCTGATTGGCCAGGCATCGCAGGAGGCTGAGTAATACAGCACGCTCGAGCGATTGTGTAGTGTGACTCGTCAGCTCCTTAAATATGCCTCCCTATGCAGTGACTACCAATCGTCATGCAGCAGCTTCCACCAATGATCGCACATGGGGCGCGGTAAGACGGAGCCAGGGTCACGCCTTAGCTACATTGCAGGCTGTCCCGAGTTCCCTTCCGTAACGTCTTTACACGCCGATACAGCTCGCTACAATCGGCGATGTAGCCATATGTTTATGGGCAGTGCACGGATGCAGAGGTATCTGTAGCCGGCTGTGTCGTCCCGTCTTCAGACGCCGCTACTACGGGCGATATTGGCGCGACAAGCCACATTTGTAGCCTGTAGCGGGTTGTATGCATCCTGTTGTAGCGGCGTGTAAAGGTACCATTAAGGTGAACAGATTCAACCCTGGAGAAAACTAGTATGAGCGGATCTCTGGGTTGAATCGTGTTTTAAAGCTATCGCAACTCCTTGGTGTCATGATCCTCATTACTGTCACTTAACAGTCATACTCTTTTATGAAGATAACTCCCTGGTTCTCCTTTGGTCTATCAATTCATGTAACATTGCTGATCATTGATGTCCTGTAACTTTCCCTTCCTTTATTCTGCCTCCTTTCCCCCCTGCCTTTGTTAATGTTGATGCCCTAGATACCTCAGAATGAGGTTTCTATATTGTAAACCACCTGTTTTAAATTGCTGTTTCTTTACCAAAATTAAATAAAAATGTATTGGTTAAAAAAAAAAAAGTAGTATGAGCATATGAAGCACTTTTTTTTCCTGTCCTTTTTTCTATAGTTCTATAGTTTTATATGTGTATGCAAGTAACTTCCATATATGTAATGCTGACTTCTATCAGATTGAGATATGTATGGATATCGTCTAAATTTAAGTCTTTCACTGACTTTTCACATACTTGTTATTTTGGTGCTATTATACTTATGCAAGGTGTGGGTTCTATGTCTCTTAAGGCCACTTTACACGTCGCGATATCGCAACGCAACTATGATAAAAAGTCATGTGGTACGGTCGTTGCAGTTGATATCGTTCATGTGTTGTGTCGTGTAAATAAGCAATGTAACGCAAGAACAATGCAAAAACAATATCGTTTGTGAATTGTGCATGCTCTTCAACCGTGAAATATTGGCTTGACGATCTTGCAGGATCGTGCTGTGTGACAGCGCAACTACGATTTGGAGCGCAACTTCCCCTATTCACCATAATGTTAATTGGTCATTCCCTGAGTTGCTCAGACGCAGTGTGCAAGAGGGGCGTATGACATCGTAGTTACATTGCCTGACGATATCTTTCTGTGTAACATCTCCTATGCGATCTTGGACAAATGTCAAAAACATGCACGCTCCCGTGAAATTGTATGCGATATCGGAACGATATTGCGTCGTGTAAAGCGGCTTTCATCTACTCATCATCACTTGTATTTGAACTATAATGACTTTAAATCAGCGATGGGCAACTTCATGGCTTTTATCAAAAGAGGATCAAATTTGTTTGTCATAGAAAAAAATCTTACCTCTTGTATTTTCTAAGCCTTTTGGGACTACGATAGATAGTTCCATCAAAGGTTTGACTGACACAAATATTAGTACACCAGAAGGAAAAAGTGTAAAGAGAATATGGTCATCCATTCGAAGGAAGCTCATCTGGTCTGAAACAGAGGAATTTAGCATGATGTTTGAATGTAATACACCCGGTGCAAATAAAATGTTTATGTATTCAATGTAGGTACCTGATTTGTGGTGGTTTTGGTTATAAATGTCACTATTTGATATCACTCCATCCGTCCGAATCACATATTTACTTTCTGCCTTTCCCTTCAGGTAAAAATAAAACATTAATGGTAGAGAATATGGCAACTTTGTAAAATAAATGAAATGCAGAAAATAGAAATCCGAAAATACTAAAAGGGAAATATTTGACTGTGCAAACAGTTCCGAAACAATCTCAAACTCCTGTACTTTCTACTGCATACATTTATTTCGACTACAATACATATATTTCATTATTTTCTACTACAAATATACAGCGGTGAATTCCAACACGTAATCGTCAACTGAACTGTTATCCATTATATCTCTACAGCATATAACAACATGCCTAACCAATGGAATAAAAGCGTGTAAAAAAAGATACACAGTAATATCAGTAGCTTTGCCCAGAAACACTTTACTTTGCTTCTCAACACTCATAGTCTTTCTCATTCTATAGTAAAAGCCTGAGGTTCATTGGACATTTATTGGTAAGCAAATGCTTACTTACAACACACAAATCCCAGAGAAATTCTTTTCAAGGACTTTGTACTTCTAGGAAAGAATACTGTACTTCAAATGTCCTGTAAAGGTGCTTCCACACTTCCTTATTTTGCACTCTGTGTCCATCCGTTTTGAAGTGGATGTACACTGACCCGTTTTTGGCTCTTATGTTATCCTATGGGTACAGATTGGCCATTCATTTGTCTCGGTTTTGTCACAGATCCATTTGTGTGCATGTTTTTCATGCACCCAAAAATGCTAAATGTTGCATTTTTGGTCTTGCATGAAAAATCTGCAAGATCACGGACAGACACAGATTTTTGATTAAACGTCAAGATTTATTATGGAACTCTATGGGGAACAAATCCGCTTCAACACGGATCCGTGAAACAGATCCGTTTTCTTGGACTGAGCATGCTCAGAATCCAGAAGGCACCCCCTCCCCCTATGTCAGGTGACAGAAAACAGATCCCTTATGGAAATGTTGTGTTGCCATCAGTGGCCATCTGTACACACTTCATGACTTTGGCTACTTGCTGTCTGCTCCTCCTTCTCCTCATCCGCCACCATCATATGATCAGTGCGATCGTGGTTCATGATACCACGAAAACATAATTTATATACATCATATTTATGATGTTGATGACCCCAACCGTTCAAAAGTTAGGCAGTAGTTTCATGTATACCCCCGGGGGTAAATGTTTTAGTCCATGCTTACAGAATGGGCATTACAAGTACAGGAGACTAATGGGAACAATATTTAGAGGCTCTCCTCCATGTTTCTTTCCAGGGGCATTGGGGTGCCTCCCAATTTTTGGCTGCCCGGCCAAAGGGCAAGACTACAAAAGACCCACTTCCTTAAAATGGGCACATTATTTAAAGAGGCCCTCATGCACGTCTCTTTCCAGGGGCATTAGAGTGCCACACAATTTTTGGCTGCCCTGACAAAGGTCAATACTACAAAAGACCCACTTCCTTAAAATGGGCACATTATTTAAAGAGGCCTTCATGTACGTCTCTTCCCAGAGGCATCTGAGTGCCACACAATTTTTTTTTTTTTAAATCTTTCATGTAATCCAAAAAACTAACATACACCAACTCTGTCTCACAAGTGGGTATGAGCCCTTAATATTTTCTCCAGGAAAATCCATTTTGGTTTCATTTTGTAACGTTTTCTTGACAGTCCGTAAAAGTGGCGTAATACTCTGACAACATTGTTCACAGCAGTGACCTTGGAGTCTGAAATGCTTACAGGGGTCTTCACACTAGAGTTCGTCTACTTCCTCACTGAAGTGACAATTTGCATATTTCCCAGAGAAACATTGCAGCTATAAGGGTAAGTGCACACTGGCCGGGTTTTCGGCGGTTTACCAGTGTAAACCGCCGTTTTGTTTACATTAGTTTTATGTTAATTTATGTTAATCCAAACCGGCGTTTGGATTAACATTAAAACTAATGTAAACAGCCCAAGGCAGTGCACACACCGGCGGTTACCCAGCGTCATCCGTTGCTAACCCGCAGGTTTCCCAGCGGGTTAGCAAAGAATGACCATGTTCTAAAAAACGGCGGTTCTGCAGCGGCTGCAAGCAGAATCATGTGCTGCTTCCAGCCGCTGCAGAATCGCCGCCGAGAACCCGCTGGGCAGCCGCCGGATACCGCCCGGCTCCCGCCGCACATACCCGCCAGGAAGCCGGTGGACGGCGCCGGAGCTTCCTGGAGGGTTCCGCAAGCTGCCGCCGACGAAACCGCCGGGTAAGTGTGCACTTACCCTTAAGCTCCTCAGCCAGCAGGCAGCATGCTCTCCACAATGGTGCTCCCACCTGCAGCCTGAGCGGGGACTTCTCTGCCTCTTCTATGTAATTTGCACAGGAGCACAAGCTACACATGTTCTGAAAATTCTGTACACACTGAACTGTTAAAAGCGGCGTAGATTGAGCTTTTCACAGTTCAGTACATAGAGAACTTTCAGAATAGGCATAGCCTGTGCTCCTACACAAATTGCATAGAGGAGGCAGAGAAGTCCCCACTCTGGCTACAAAAGCCCAAAGGACTTCAAACATTGTTTATAATAAAGTAGTAGTTTTTACACAATCATGTAGCCCCTCACTAAATCCCCACATATTATAAACATGCTCCCAATACAATTTAATCTCATTTACAGAAATTAACATAGGGCACAAACCCTGTTTTTGATTTGAGGATCAGGGAACCCACAGTAAGAATTGACATGTTGCAGATTTTCCTGCACTAAAATCTTCAACATATCTGCTGTGGAAGAAAGGCACCATGCATACAGAAATTAGCAAAACCCATTCACTTTGCTGAGAAAACATGCTGCTGCAGATTTGGTGCAGATCCGCTGCGTATACGTTTCAGATACGCAGATACACAGAAAAATACACATTGTGCAAATGTGCCCCAATAGGGTCACATGTTCAACCTACCCTATTAAGGAGTAGAGTAATGCTGCTAATGGAACTTGTTGATTGTGCATTGACCGTCTGTGTCACCGCCATAGAAATAAGCCAGTCGTCATCCTGAAAGTTAAAAAGAAGTGTTCCTCTAAGATAAGTATTTTTTCAGCAGAAATTAATAAATCGCAGGTCTATATGACTTATGCTTTTCTCATATATATTTTATAATACAATATTATTATTATTATTATTACTAAAAATGTCATATTATTAATTTCCTAACTGTGTATCAGTTGCAGGACGTACGCCCACATTTTGGACTCAACTTGCAATCATAATATGGGTACACCAATTTGCCAGTAATATGCCAGTCTAAAACTAGG
>JARQOC010000004.1:287309314-287353289 GCA_033576535.1 Allobates femoralis | reverse complement strand
GTATTATTATCTTCATTTAATTTGTCTTCAATGAAAAAACACAAAAGAGAATGAAGCAAAAAGAAAAACATTGATCATTTCACACAAAACTCCAAAAATGGGCCAGACAAAAGCATTGGCACCCTCAGCCTAATACTTGGTTGTACAACCTTTAGCCAAAATAACTGCGATCAACCGCTTCCGGTAACCATCAGTGAGTTTCTTACAACGCTCTGCTGGAATTTTAGACCATTCTTCTTTGGCAAACTGCTCCAGGTCCCTGAATTTGAAGGGTGCCTTCTCCAAACTGCCATTTTTAGATCTCTCCAAAGGTATTCTATGGGATTTAGGTCTGGACTCATTGCTGGACACCTTAGAAGTCTCCAGTGCTTTCTCTCAAACCATTTTTCTAGTGCTTTTTGAAGTGTGTTGTGGTCATTGTCCTGCTGGAAGACCCATGACCTCTGAGGGAGACCCAGCTTTCTCACACTGAGTCCTACATTATGCTGCAAAATTTGTTGGTAGTCTTCAGACTTCATAATGCCATGCACATGGTCAAGCAGTCCAGTGCAAGAGGCAGCAAAGCAACCCCAAAACATCAGGGAACCTCCGCCATGTTTGACTGTAGGGACTGTGTTCTTTTCTTTGAATGCCTCTTTTTTTCTCCTGTAAACTCTATGTTGATGCCTTTGCCCAAAAAGCTCTACTTTTGTCTCATCTGACCAGAGAACATTCTTCCAAAACGTTGTAGGCTTTCTCAGTTAAGTTTTGGCAAACTCCAGCCTGGCTTTTTTATGTCTGGGGGTAAGAAGTGGGGTCTTCCTGGGGGTATCCTACCATAAGTTCCTTTTCATTCAGACGCCGACAGATAGTATGGATCGACACTGTTGTACCCTCAGACTGCAGGGCAGCTTGAACTTGTTTGGATGTTAGTCGAGGTTCTTTATCCACCATACGCACAATCTTGCGTTGAAATCTCTCGTCAATTTTTCTTTTCCGTCCACATCTAGGGAGGTTAGCCACAGTGCCTTGGGCTTTAAACTTCTTGATGACACTGCGCAAGGTAGACACAAGAACATTCAGGTCTTTGGAGATGGACTTGTAGCCTTGAGATTGCTCATGCTTCCTCACAATTTGGTTTCTCAAGTCCTCAAACTGTTCTTTGGTCTTCTTTCTTTTCTCCATGCTCAATGTGGTACACACAAGGGCACAGGACAGAGGTTGAGTCAACTTTAATCCATGTCAACTGGCTGCAAGTTAGATTTAGTTATTGCCAACACCTGTTAGGTGCCACAAGTAAGTTACAGGTGCTGTTAATTACACAAATTAGAGAAGCATCACATGATTTTTCTAACAGTGCCAATACTATTGTCCACCCCCTTTTTTATGTTTGGTGTGGAATTATATCCAGTTTGGCTTAGGACAATTCTTTTTGTGTTTTTCATTGAAGACAAATTAAATGAAGATAATAATACCAAAGAATTTGTGATTGCAATCATTTTCAGGAAGAAACTGAGTGTTATCTGACAGAATTGCAGGAGTGTCAATACTTTTGGCCACAACTGTAGCTGTATATAGGCAGGAAGGGTATATAGGACATATTCGGTGTACCACAAGAGGCTGTATACCAGTCAGCACATCTAGGGCTGGATTACAGGCTTCTAATATCTATCATTCCATCAAAACAACAGTTCTTCTAAGGATTAATTTAGCTGTATATAGGCAGGCAGGCGGGGTATATAACACACCATGGCGTACCACAAGAGGCTGTAAACCAGTCAGCACATCTGGGACTGGTGTACAGGCTTCTAATATCTATCTATTCATCAAAACATTGGGAGGCACTCCAATGCCCCTTTGAAGACACGTGAAGGAGGGCCTCTTTAAATAATGTTCCCATTATTATGAAGTGGGTCTGCCATAGTGTTGCCCTATGCAGGGATGCCAAAAATTTGGAGGCACTCTGATGGACCTTGGAAGAGACATGGAGGAGCGCCTCATAAAATCAACACTCTCATTACAAAGGAGCAGGTCTCCTATACGTGTAATTCCCATGCACTAAGTATGGACTGACAAACATTTACCCCTGGGGGGTATACATGAATATACGGGCATCATAAACACAGTTAAAAATATTATGAGGATGTTGCATCATGGACCACAGTCATCCTGGTGATATGGTGGTGGAGGATGAGGAGAAGGAAGACTAGAGCAAATAACCAAAATCAGGAAGCGTATACTTATGTGTGGGGGTGAAGAGGAGCATGGGAATATACCTCCCCAAAAAAAAACTGGCTTTGAGTTTATATTACGCTGCTATCATTTGGTGGTGCTGAAAAATCTGGCCCAATCCAGCCCTTGTTCATTTTGATAGGAGTCAGCCTGTCAGCATTTTCAGTGGACAGGCGGGTGTGCTTATCAGTAATAATTCCCGCTGCGGCACTAAAAACCCACTGTGACAAAACGCTAGCAGCAGGGCAGTTCAGGACTTCCAAGGCATAGAGAGCCAGTTCATGCCACGTAACCAGCTTGGATACCCAATAATTATAAGGCACAGAGGAATCACGGAGGACATTGGTACGGTTAGCAAGGTACTCCTTCAGCATCTTCCCAAATTTTGCAGTCCGTGTGAGAGTAGTCCGCGCCTCAGGGCCTGCGCCATGGGAGGGGCTGAAAATCTCTCCCAGAACTTTGACAGTGTTCCCCTGCCTCTGCTGGATTGGAATTGTGTATCTCTCGCCTGTACTCCTTGGTTGTCCACCGAACTGTGACTTCTGCCCCCAGCGTTTTCAGAAGGGAATTTTTTAAATAATTCCGCAACAAGGGACTCCTGGTACTGCCCCATTTTTATAGACCGCTCCGCCTCAGGAATAAGAGATATATAGTTCTCCTTGTAGCGCGGGTCTAAAAGTGTCACCAATCAGTAGTGTCACCCAAAACTTTGATAAGGGTCACGAGACAGGCAGCACAACATAAAGTCAGCCATGCGCGCCAGGCTGGTAACAGGCAAGATTTCCGTGTCCTCACCCAGAGGATGACTGACTCTCTTCCTTCTCCTCCTCCTTCCTATCCTCTGGCCATCCACGCTGAACAGATGGTATGACAGTTGTGCAGATAGCACCGTCTATAGCGCATGAAACTAGCTCCTTGTCTTCTTCCTACTCCTAATTGTCCCCAATACACATTGAGATTAGATGAGGCTGGGCTGTGTGTAATCACCCTGCATGGTCCTTGCTCCATCTCATTATGCTCCACCTGCAATGCATCCTCTTTGATTTTGAGCAGAGAGCGTTTCAGAAGACAGAGAAGTGGGATGGTGACGCTAATGATGGCGTCATCGCCACTCACCATCTTGGTGGAGGCCTCAAAGTTTTGGAGGACGGTACATATGTCGGACATCCATGTCCACTCCTGATGTCTTATGTGTGTAATCTGAAGTGAATACCGACGGCCTTGTTGAAGATGGTAGTCAACAACTGCCCTCTTCTGTTCACAAATCCTGACCAACATCTGCAGTGTCCAATTCCAATGCGTGGGGGCATCACACACCAGTCTGTGAGCCAGAAGCTGCAAACGCTGCTGAAACCCAGCAAGGGCGACTGAAGCAGTAGGTGACTTTCTAAAATGGGCACACAGGCGACATACTTTGATGAGCAGATCCGACAGCTCCGGGTGGGATTTAAGAAACCGCTGAACCACGAGGTTGAGCACATAGGCCAGGCATGGAACATGTGTGAGCTCGCCTCAGAACTGCCACCAGGTTCCGGCCATTGTCACACACGACCATGCCTGGCTATAGGTTCAGCGGTGTGAGCCACAGATCTTCCTGCTCTTTCAGAGCTGTCCACAACTTTTCAGCATTGTGCAGTTTGTCACCTACGCATATTAGCATCAGCACAGCCTGTTGCCGCTTGGCCAAGGCAGTGCTGCAGTGCTTCCAGCTTCTGACTGATGTGGAGGGTGAAGAGAAGGAGGAAGCTGAGGAGGATGATGTGCAGGAGCTGTAGACTGTGGGGGCAACCCTGATTGAGTTAGGGTCCACAACACTTGGCGTTGGGAGGACATCGGGAGACTGGGTCCAAGCTTCCACTATGTTAACCCAGTGTGCCGTCAGCGAGATGTACCGTCCCTGCCCACAAGCACTTGTCCACGTGTCCATGGTTAGGTGAACTTTCCTGGTAACTGAGTTATTAACGGCACAGCTAATATTTTCGGACATGTGTTTGAGTAATGCGAGGTCGGCACACCAGGAGAAATAGCGGTGGCTGATGACCGAGTAACAAGTGACAGCAGCCGCCATCAGGTTGCAGAATGCTTCTGTCTCTACTAGTCTAAAAGGCAACATTTCGAGCGCAAGCAGTCGCAAAATGTGTGAATTAAGTAGTGTGGCCTGTGGGGTGTTGGCTGCGTATTTACACTTGCGTTCCAAGGACTGGGGTACGAACAACTGAACACTGTGCTGGGACAAGGATGTGGACGTGGTTGCTGATGGTGGTATTTCTGATTGTGCAACAACAAGTGCAGGACAGGAGGCATCTTCACGTGCACTCTGGACAGGGGATTGCCTTGCATTCACAACAGTGGAAGAAATAGTGGTGTCACCCGCAGACATTGCTCCTGGACCCAGGGGTTCGGCCCACAAAGTCAGGTGCTTTGCTGTCATGTGCCTGATCATGCTGGTGGTGGTCAGGCTGGTAGTTTTGCTACCCCTGCTGATGTTGGCATGGCAGGTGGTGCAAATGGCCTTTTTGGAATTATCGGCAGAGTCCTTAAAAAGAGCCAGACTCACGAAGACCCAACAGTTGTACTGGCAACTTACATCATGTTGGTGTTGCGGGGAACGATTGCCCGCCTTCTGTCTGTGGCCACCACACTGCTTCTTCCTGCCTGTTGGGGTGCTACTCCTGCCCCTGTGCGCAGCTGTCCTCGCTCTTCATGTCTCCCTGCGAGGTTGGGTCAGTTACTATATCATCCATCACGTCATCTTCTACTTCCGCACCTTGGTCCTCCTCTTGAATTTCTGGCAATTGTGTGTCATCATCATCCACCTCTTGTGACACTTTCCCATCGTCGCCTTCATGCGACCGTGGCTGTTCAAATATTGGGGCATCGCTACATACAATTTCATCTTGCCCCACTTCAAGTGGAGCAGGAGAGAGGCCCGTATCTATAAATGGAAAAGTGAACAGCTCTTCAGAGTGTCCAAGTGTGGGATCAGTTTTGCCCAGGCACTTGGCATGGTGGTAGGAAGGAGGATCAAACACTACGGGAGACCTACTTCTTAATAAGGGGAACATACATTATCTAAAGAGGCCCTCGTCCATGTGTCTTCAAAGGGGCATCGGGTGCCTCCCAATTTTTGGCAGTCCTGCATAGGGCAAGACTATGGGAGACCCACTTCCTAATAATAGGAACATACAGCATTTAATGAGCCCCTCCTCCACGTCTCTTAAAAGGGGCAACAGAGTGCCTCCCAATTTAAAAAGAAAAAATCTTTCATGTAATAAAAAAAATTATAATACATCAACACTGTCTCACAATTGAGTATGATCCCTTAACAATTCCCCAGGAAAATCCCTTTTGGTTTGGTTTTCGGAATCCGTAAAGGTGGCGTAATACTCAGACAACATTGTTCACAGCAGTGACCTGGGAGTCAGAAATGATTAAAGGGATCTTCCCCACTCTGTTCCCATGTCACCTGAGCACTGTTCTTATACATTTGTGATATTTTTAGGGTTTATCCAGGCTGCTGGGGGTGCTACCGGAAAAATGCTCAGGTTTCCCATAGGTTAACATTAGGCTCGGTGCTCGGGTCAAGCACCCGAGCATCTCGACCCAAGCATCAAACACCCAAGCATTTTACTGCTCGCTCATAACTAGCTATAAGACCAGGCACCCTGCCAGGGAAAGGACAGGTCATTAGCCCAGTAAGGTCTCACCTCACTTTGTTCATGACAGTTCAGAATCCCCCAGTCACACAGGGTTTAACGGTGATCTCATAATGATCTCCAGAGCAGGAGATCACGATGAGATCACAATTGATCTTTGTGTGCTCGGGGGATCCTGCACTATCATCACTGGAGTGAGACCTCACTGGAATCATGACCTGTAATTATCATGTCAAGGCAGACTTGACTCTACAGGCAGCACCTGGCATCCCAGAAGTCGGTGTAGGAGCTGGAAGTGCTGATGTAGAGGGACACACCGCACAGACAGAGCGGACAGTCGGAGGGAGTCAGAGGGATGGAGGTAAGTGTAGGGGACATCAGAGGATGTGGGAAGGTGGGTGGGAGACCGAGGGTTCAGGGATTGCAGGGATGGAGTAGGGGGACTGAAGTTCTGCTGGAGTGTGCAAACGCGTGCAGGGGCAAGTGGATGCATGCAGGGGCAAGGGCGAGCGGACACATGCAGGAGCACTAGTGAGAGGACGCATGCAGGGGCAGGGGCGAACAGATGCATGCACGTGTAGTAGGGAGGGGGCGGAGGGGCCGGAGGCTGGTGAAACTGAACCCGAGGGAATTCTGGGAGACCATTGATGGCATTTCTATGTGATCTGTCATGTTTGTCCATATCACATCTCAGAGATTCAGGGGGAAGTGGGGGTCACACTGTCAGTGACGTGACATCACAGTCGCATCCCTGAAGATAACTGCAGCCAGCATCTCCCCTCTGTGCAGTCCCTGACACCATGCAGCAAAACATGAGTGTGAATGGGCTGTGTTGCCGGCTAGAGAACCGGATCGCGTCACTAAACGTTCCCAGTTCGGGAAACCAGCTGCTATTTTAACAATCTGTTCTCCCGAATTGGAGAGAACCGGCTGAATTCCTCCCCTGAGTGCATGTATATAAATATATATTTATTGCTGGCACAGTCTAGGTATATAGGTATATCATCATTGGTGGTACAGTGGAAGTATATAGGTATATCGTCATTGCTGGTACAGTCTAGGTAAATAGGTATATCATCATTGGTGGTACAGTGGAGGTATATAGGTATATTAACATTGGTAGTACAGTGGAAGTACATAGGTATATCAACATTGGTGGTATAGTGGAGGTATATAGGTATATATTCATTGCTGGTACAGTCTAGGTATATAAGTATATCAACATTGGTGGTACAGTGGGATTACCTATAATTTTAGGTTTGTGTTGTAACCTGCACTGCTCTGATGATAACAGTGAGATCTGTTCCTCTTGCTGCAGTCTGTTTACCTTAGCGGGTTACTATGGGGCTCCGTTGACTGGCAGTGCATAGTGTTAACGCAATGCGCTGTGGCTGAAACTTCTAAGTTCTGTCATGCTAGGGTCACAACGCAAATGTGACTCTAGCCTAACACGGACCTATTTTTGGAGTAGCACTTATATTTCAAACATATGTACTCGAAAAATATTGTAAAATCCTGCTAGTGCTTATTTTTGGGGTACGTCTTATCTTTGGGGAAATATAATAGTAGCTAAGCTTAAAAAAACAATATAAATCTAGTATTGCGGTAATAAACCTGCAGAAAGAATAAAGCCATCTAATCACTTATACTGAACAGTGAATGGCATAAAATAAAATAAAAGCAAATCCTGAAAAAAAATATTTTGGAAATTTTGTCAGAAAACAGAAAAATTGCTGATAAACTTTGAACACTTCTTACTTCATAACAAAAAATACTATGTTTAAAAATTGTACTGATGTGAAGTAGACCTGTGGCAAGTGTTATTTATAAACTATTTTGTGTGTAATAGCTCTCCAGTTTAAGGATATTAAAAATGAGTTTGAAAATTGCGAAATATCCTAAATTTTTGCCAAATTTTCCTTATTTTCACAAATAAGTGCAAAAAATATTGTCCTAAATGCACCACTATCATTAAGTACAATATGTGGCACCCCTGCAGGGGATTGCCACAGGATCCACCGGTGCAAGGAGGGAATTACACCTTGGTTCGCACAGCACACAGCACTTTCCACCCCAGACCTGAAGGCTGCCTTAAGCCAGTTCCCCTTTAAAAGATCCAGGCCTGAGAGGAGGAGTCAGATAGTCTGCTCTGGCAGTGAAGAAAGCAGTTAGTTCCAGGAGAGAGCTGGAGTGAGGAGCTGGTCGCTGGGAAGGATCCAAGCCCAGGACCAGGAACCACTGACCACTGTGTTGCACCCTAGGGAAAGGGTCGGAGGCAAGTGGAAGAAACAGGGAATCAAGAAAGGGAAACAGTTAATATAGCCCTTTAGTACACCTGGACACCAGAGTCCGACGCTGCTATCATTCACTGTTACAGCAAAAGCCCAGAAGACTCAGGAGAAGTTCACCCCTGAAGAGAACAAGTAAGAGACGCTAAAACTGACCAAGTACAGGACCAGGGGCCATAGGAAGAATCGCGACCCTGCAGAAGGACCTCAATGTCAGTTTAGAGCAAAGCCCAGAGAGGGAGAAGGAGTGGTGGGTTCAGGCACAGGCAGGATTCACCCCAAACCACAGAGCACAGAGACAGAGGAGGTCTCATAACTTTCTAAGGTGGAAGTCCCAAGTTGCACCGGGGACCAGGTTATTACTCTGGACTGTACCTGTTACCCTGTCAACAGTAAAAGATACCGAAACAACAATCCCTGTGTGTGTGTGTGCCTGCTTAACCACGTCAATTCACCGCCTTGTCTGCAGAGACGCGACTACAACTTCCCTCATCCATCCCCGCTGCCCTGAGGTAAAGCTCCACCTGTGGGGAGCTGTACCACACTCTGCTGCACCCACCATCACCTCAGCGGCCGGCTGCAGCGCTGGTATACCCGTTACCAGGAACTACAGGTGGCGTCACAATACCTATTCCCTTATCCCCCATTGTTCCCCGCCATTGAGGGTCCAGGACACGGGACCGGGGATGGACCAGCCATGATTTCCCATCCAAGTCGCCATCAGCCCCGGTACCCGAGTACCCCCTACCCTGTCGACAGCCTCACAACCTGTAATGAAATAAATAATATTAAATTCACTGGGATCTGTTAAGTGGTCCAGAGTATTCCTTCATAAATTGACAGTTGTCAGAATTGACAGGATTCGGGGCAAAGAGGTTAAATGAAAGGGCATGAAAGTATGAGGCTAGGGTCACATTAGCGACATACATGCTCTAAAAATCTGCATTTTTTTAAAGTTCAAATGTTGAAAAAGGCTAGCGTTAACGATTGCATAGGCTCCTATGCAAAAAACGCATTGTCAAAGTGCACTGCATTTGGCGCTATGTGATGAGGTAACCCTTCTTCTCTAATGGAACTCAACCCGATTTGAGGATACCTGGTGGAGCTGAACATTGTGGATGAGGTCGGGGCTGCTTGGCAGACCTGTGACCCACTCGTATTGGCGGCTCAGGGTTGGACTCACCTGCACCGCGACTCGGAGCCGGTACCCCGTTGTGGACCGGGATTCTACCAGACCATTCACTCAGACAGTCTGGCACTGGGTCTCCCCTTTCTGTCTGGGTTGCCACTCCTTTTAGGGCGCCCTCCCTGTAGTGTCCCTCCAGGACTTGCTCCTTGCTTCGTTCCTCAAACTAGACGCGATCTGTCTGTGTGTTTTCCCGCTCCTTCTACTTTAACACTCCTCCCACCGGGACCAGTTACCCTGGATACGGGTTAGCTGATTGGTACCCTAGTCTAGGTGTAGGGATGCTGGGATGAGAGCCTCAGTTCGACATTATCCCCTCCAATGACTTGGATACCGCACACTCTGTTTTGGGTGCAGTACCCCTACTGTGGCGCACTGACCAGTGGGGCTCCACATTCCCCCTTGGTGAAACACACTTGTCTCCAATACAGAGCTTTTTGTATTTGCTGAAACATAACAGGAACATTTTTACTTACAAACAATAAGCAGCGCTTTTTCTTCCCTTTATGGGAGGCACCTTTTCTTAAAACGTTGCAAAACTTTTAAACTAACATCAGCCTAACGGGGTCGGTACACATACATCCGCGGACCCAGCGGTAATTTGTCCTTGCACTCTGCACAGTGTCCTCTCTTACCGCTGGGCCACTTTAGGCACACACAATGGAAAAGGGGTCAGAGTTCTCACAAAAGTTTATGAGTCCTACAAAAATACAGTCTTTTCAGCATCAACGACTATTTACATGACCGGGATATTGCAGCTTACTTATTACAGTTATGCACACGCAGGGCGTACCATACGCGGGGCCCTGCATTTCTCTTGTAGCTCACCCAGTCATTTCGGTACATGTCTCGCTCCAAGGCCGGAGCTGGTGCACGGTTCCACTCACTTGTCATGGCGGCTTCACTGACCTGTCTAGCTTGTACGTGCGGTTGAAAATATTTCTGCACCATGCTGGGCCCGGATGCCCCAACTTCCTCGATTTCGCCTTGCCGGTCATCCTCCTCCTTGGAGGTTGGATGGCTGGATGGCTCCTCAGCTTCCTCGGGCTCTGCTCTGGTCTTGCTGCCGCTGTCATCAGATAGGGCCTCAGGGGCATCTGGTTCTGCCCCGACTTCTGCTCTGGTGATGGGCTGCAGTTCAACAGGCTTATCCTCTCTGGTAATTGGGTGCTCAACCATGGGCCGGTCTCTTGCTCCCGATTCCAGCTCCTGGTTGCTGGACCTTCGTTGCGTAGCTTTGTTCCTGCCGCCATTTTTAGTTTCTAGCAAGGTTAGTTTAGTCTCTGGCCCACCCCCTTGGTTGTTTAGTAGCAATTGGGGGGGGGCAAACAGGTTTGCGCCTCTGGTATGGCCCTCCAATGTTAAGGGGACGAGGGATGCCCCTGAGCCAAATACATTGTCTCTTACATTTTTAGGCTGCCATTTTGGGATTCGGTGGAAATGGCGAGAAACAGTTCTTTGTGCAGTATACTGACAATTTTAAGTTCTTTTTGAGCCGAGTGTAAAAGTTCGTAAGGCACACAGTACCCAGTAATACCGGGCACAGAATCCTGTTTGTGACGCCAAAAAATGACCTGCCCAGGGGTCTTTGGGGACTTGTTACCCGGGCGTTAGTGCTGGGGAGTGATGTCTCACTGGCCTGTGCCCGGGCCCGTACCCTGGGGGTCACTGGGTAAAAAGGGAAAAATAATAATATAAAAGTAAAAGAATAAAGTCTCGTGACGCCACCTGCAGTTTCTGGTGATCTCACCAGCGCCGCTGTCAGACCGGCGGGGATGGTGGTATTGCAGCCAGTTGATAACACTCCCTGGAGGTGGAGCAGGGTCCCCGGGGCAGCGCTGCTGCTGGGCTGGTCAATGTGGCAACAGCTAATTCTTAACTTAACAGACTAAAACACTGCAGGCTTGCTGACTCTGCACGGGTACTTTACTGGCAACAGTTCACGGTTCACTTCAGTTTACAGTCACGCAGTCTTTGCTGGTAGCTGGCCGGGTAGTCACCGGAGGGTACAAAGTCTTTCTGAGGCTCTTCAAGTGTTCCATCTACTACGTTCACTGTCCTCTGTGTCTTTCTTGCGCCTCCTTTCTATCAGTGCGCTGCACTTTATAAACCCACTTCCTACCAGGCCCGTCGGGTATGATGATGTAACCCTTCTTCTCTAAGGGGCGCTCAACCCAGTTTGAGGATACCTGATGGGGCTGTATGTTGTGAACGAGGTCGGGGCTGCTTGGCAGACCTGTGACCCACAGGTATTGGCGGTTCAGGGTTGGACTCGCCTTAACCGCGACTCGGAGCCGGTACCTAGTTGTGGACCAGGATTCCCCCAGACCGTTTTTACTCGGACAGTCTGGCACTGGGTCACCCCTTTCTGTCTGGGTCGCCACTCCTTTTCGGGCGCCCTCCCTGTGGTGTCCCTCTAGGACTTGCTCCTTGCTTCGTTCCAGTTTTGTATTATAGGAGAAGAAAAAGAAGTCGCACTCAGAGCTTCTATAAACAGCGGTTCTTTATTGTGCTTCAGTGCACACAGCAGGTGGTGGCATGCAGGTGGGAGGATGGGGGGCACAACGTTTCGCGCCGTATAAGGCGCTTCAGCAGGTTAGTCCTCCAGCTGAAGCGCCTTATACGGCGCGAAACGTCGTGCCCCCCGTCCTCCCACTCGCATGCCACCACCTGCTGTGTGCACTGAAGCACAATAAAGAACCGCTGTTTATAGAAGCTCTGAGTGCGACTTCTTTTTCTTCTTCTATAATATAAAACTGGATGTGACGTATCGGACTTTTGGGAGTGAGCACCAGAGCGTGCAGAGCGGTGCAGCAGGGAGGACCCTCCTCATCATCCTCCATAGCCAAGGGCGGAAAGCTTGCAGGCGGCGGTGAAATCTCCCCAGGCTGTGTGGGAGACGCTGCAAGGTGGTGCTGACCCCATCCTAATCTTCAAAACCGTGAGTATCCTTGCTTCGTTCCTCAGACTAGACGCGAACTGTCTGTGTGTTTTCCTGCTCCTTCTACCCTAACACTCCTCCCACCGGGACCGTTTACCCTGGTTACGGGTTAGCCGATTGGTCCCCTAGTCTAGGTGTAGGGATTCTGGGATGAGAGCCTCAGTTCGACATTATCCCCTCCAATGACTGGGATACCGCACACTCTGTTTTGGGTGCAGTACCCCTACTGTGGCGCACTGACCAATGGGGCGCCACAACAGCTAAAGCTGAGAGCTGCAGCTGTAAAAGTGTTTGTAATGAGACAGAGCTTAGTTCTGCTGTACTGTGTTAGTAGTAATCAGATGTTGTTCTGCAGTGAGATCAGAATAGCAAAGTTTTGATCATTACAAGTCTCACACTAGTAATGTCCTCTTTGATTAAAAATTATCTCTATAGACCAATTCTCAGCAAGATCAGTGTTTTTTCCCATAGATTTTTACAACTCATTTACATACCATACATAATAAGAAAAATGTGAATTTCTCTGGAAAAATATTAAAATCTGATTCCTCAGTGGTTGATAGTTTTGAAGGTTAATTGAAAAGATGGTAATTAATAGCAAGCTATTTAGTTAGCCATTAAAAGGTATCAACCACTGAGGACTCTCAGATTCTAATATTTTTTTCTCTAACTGGCTAACGCGGTACAAACATGTATTTTGAGTTCTCTGGAATAAGATATCGGATTGCAGATATCAAGGTATTATTTTATTTACATTTCTATGACCTACAGTCCCATATAGATGGCTAAGAAGGGTTGATGCCACTGACCCCTTTAAGCAACAATTTTGTAGCACTTGGGCATTTTATGCCCATTAATACATGGACTCTGTTTGGCACAATTTTTTAATTAAGATGCATTAATATCCGTATGTTTATGATAGCAACAGCTGTAAATAAAATCCAAAATACTCATTTTGTAAAAATATAAGAATATACTGTTTAATGAATATCTCAAATTATATACTCTGTATTACGATTATAATTCTTGCTTTTTTTCATGTTGACATTACACGGTATTCTTTTTTTTAAAGATATAATTACCATAACAAATTTAAGAATCAATTTTACTAAGCTTCACACCTTTGGAGATACAATAGGCAATGGATGGCAAAGTGAACAGCAGGAAAAATATTACTATGCTATTTATGAAATGATTGCAAAAGGAAATTGCTTTTGCAATGGTCACGCCAGTCAATGCATCCCAGTAGACTCCATGAGAGGAGATGTGTTCAATGAACCTGGAATGGTAAGTTTGGATTCACGTGTGAGTGTGTTTGTGCGTGTATGTGTGTGCGTTCATGATCTCATGGTATTACAAATATACAATTTTATACTTGTCACAAAGCATGCAATAAACATGTTCTTAAAGGGACTCTGTCACCAGGTTTTTCCCATCCCATCTGACAGCAGCATAATGTAGCGATAGAGACCTGATTCCAGTGATGTATCACTTACTGAGCTCCTTACTATCATTTTGATAAAATTACTGTTTTCTCTGCTGCAGATTTGGCAGCTCCTAAATATGACTAGTAGTCCTCTAATGATAATTTCCAGATGATTTAACAGTGATTTTATAAAAAGTACATTGAGCAGCATAGTCAGTGATACATCACTGGAATCAGGATGTCTATCTCTACATTATGCTGCTCTCAGATGAGATGGCTAAAACCGAAGTTTTAATAAAATCACTAATTAAGAAATTATCACTAGAGGACTAGTAAACCTTCCACCAGAGAGTCCTCCATAGTCATGATCTCTATTTAAGTCCAACCTCACCACTGATTGGCAGCTTTCTGCCTGTGTACTACTACTACTAGTAAAATGAAAGCATGTAAAAATACTGTTTGCTTCATGTTTTGAAGCATCAGTGTCTACGATTTTGTTTTAGTTTGTGTTGAATAGACATCATGTACCGTAATTAAAATATGTACATAAATATGGAGTTTAATGTGACTTGTTTCCTGGAAATGACTCGTGCTTTTATAGATTTGTGTCTTAGGCTAGGGTCACACATGCCATGCCTTTTTTTGGTGCCTTAAAAATAAGCATGCGTTTTTCCATGCTTTTTTACATTTCTGCATGCTTTTTTTAAGGTGTTTTTTGACACCCTGCGTTTCTCCATGCATTTTTGAATCGACACCAAAAAAAGACTGTAAGATGCGTGTTTTGGTGCGTTTTTAAAAACGCATGCATTTTTTTAACATGGGCCCCTATGGGAAACGCATGTGTTTTTGCATGGTACTAAATGGTACCATGCGTTTTTGAAGGCAGCTCCTCACTTAAGTGCAAAAAAAGCATGCCAAAAACGCATGGCACTTTAGGCATGCGTTTTTGCTATTGGGGCATGCATTTTTTGCATGGGGGCCTATGGGTGCATTTTTACATGCGTTTTTAGAAAACGCAGGTCTCAAAAAAAGCATGAAAAACTGCAAGTGTGACCTCAGCCTTATTAATGTAAAATTCTTCTTCATAGAAAAATATATGTAATAGGTTAAATTCCCAACAAAAATGTATGTTTATACTGTTGAAATATAGCTTTCACTTATTCTAGGTCCACGGTAAATGTGTGTGTCAACATAATACAGATGGCTTAAACTGTGAAAAATGCAAAGAATTTTATAATGATGCCCCATGGAGCCCTGCAGTTGGCTTTGAGGATAATGCCTGTAAGAGTAAGTACAAGCTAAATGTTTTGCATAGTTTCATGACCTTACTACTCATTTATGGTTTAAGTTCTGCCGCCACATAGTCAGTTTTTTCCCCAAACTCCCTTCATTTGTATTTTCCTATGCTATATTTTTTAATATGGTTTATTTTACCCATTGTCAGAAATTCTATAACTTCTTTAGGCATACGGTACTAAATTCAAAACATCATATAATATGGTGATTAAAAAATAGTAGTGTATATTGGACAAATGTCATCTCAAAACATAGGTGTAAATAACATATGGTTTATAGTCACAAATTATACAATCATATAGCTGTCTGCAATGGGGCCCAGAGGTCTATGAGACCATCAATTTTCATTTTTAGACATAATCATAATATTCATGAACTAAAAGTACAAGAAGTAGAAAACACAAGCCTTCAACAGTAATGGTACAAGTTTAACTCCTTATTTCAGATCCACTTTGAAGTAAAAATGAATAACACTGCAAAATTACAATATAAACCAAGATCCTGCGTATATCCATCCAGGACAGAGTGAGATAAACAGAATCCCTGTATTTTTATTAAAAAATGACTGTATTGAAATACATTCAAATTGGCAAAACTGTTATTAACTAAGATACTCAGAAAGCAGGGACGAGACGTAATTTACACAAATATAGAAACCAGCTATAGATAGCAGTGGCCTGAAGACAGCTGCCTTTATATGAATTTACATATTGTAATTAATAATATCAAAGTGCATAGCACAAATGTTAAAGGGAACCTGTCACCCAAATCACCCTTGTAAGCTGTAAATACATGTCCTGAAGCATTACACTACAGTCCTACACATCCTTTGTGGTGTTTTAGTTCAATATGAAAGTGCACTTTAGTCATTTGCAAACTTACTAAATCCATGCCAGTGGGGCGTTCCCAAGCCTCCTTGTCTGCGAGGCGGTTCCCCTGTGTGCCGCTGTATTACGCCCTAATGGGCGTTTTTTCAAACTTCTAGCGCGGGCACGATTCATAATCTCGTGCCCGCATCGTCACGGTCATGTGATGCCGTGACGCGTCATTTCCGGGCGGCTGGGTCGCTGCTGTCTGACGCGCACTGGCCAACTTCAGCGCATGCGCAGATCGCTTGCTGAAGTCGGCCGGTGCGCGTCAGACAGCAGCGACCCAGCCGCCGGAAATGACGCGTCACGGCATCACATGACCGTGACGATGCGGGCACGAGATTATGAATCGTGCCGCGCTAGAAAGTTTGAAAAAACGCCCATTAGGCGTAATACAGCGGCACACAGGGGAACCGCCTCGCAGACAAGGAGGCTTGGGAACGCCCACTGGCATGGATTTAGTAAGTTTGCAAACGACTAAAGTGCACTTTCATATTGAACTAAAACACCACAAAGGGATGTGTAGGACTGTAGTGTAATGCTTCAGGACATGTATTTACAGCTTACAAGGGTGATTTGGGGTGACAGGTTCCCTTTAACATCAAACTAATTGATAATAATAATAATAAAGCTTTATGTATATAGCGCCAACATATTCCGCAGCGCTTTACAATGTAGGGTTAGAGTACAGAAAATATACAGTAAGTAATTAGAGTAGAGAACAAATAAAGTACAATAATTGGATACAAAACAATAGGCATAGAATCAATGTAAAAAAAATACAATAAATAAAGCAAGAAATGAAGGTGACCCTGCTGAAAAGAGCTTACAATCTACAACTGGATAGGGGTTGCACAAGGTACAGGGGCTTATTGAACTGATGGTCCAGGCATCTTGAGGAAATGGGGCATAGGACTAAGCTTACATGGATGGTCATTATACAGTCTGTGTAGAGCTTTTTGGTTTGGTGGAGTTTGTAGAAGAGTAATGTCGAGAGGGATAGCCCATTCACTGTCTACAGTACAAAGGACTTCTATTAGGGAGTATGATAGGCCGCCTTAAAAAGATGCGTTTTTAGGGATCGTCTGAAGCCATGCAAGTTGTGGATAGTCCTGATTTCTTGATTTTCTTGAATTGATGTTAACAAATGTAATATGATACAGACATGTTGCACCCCACATAGATATCATTTAGAAGATCCCACCAAGAGCAATATCTGCAAGAGCTTATATGTTCTCCCTGTGTTTGCGTGGGTTTCCTCTCACACTCCAAGGACATGCTGATAGGATATTTAGATTGTGAGTCCCAATGAGGACAGTGTTGCTGATGTATGTAAAGTTCTGAGGAATTAACAGATTAATACCGCTATATAAATGAATAAATATTATTATTATTATAAGAGTAGTAATGAGGTGTAAAATAATCAATATCTTAGTATAATGGCATAATGCCCAAGGTAGAATAGCAATTATTTAGGCCAAAAAAGTGCTATAGCACTATTAATAGTATGGAACGACATTCTGTAGTCTGGATAAGGTGTTCCAGCACCCCAGAGCTCATTTTGCCCTGCATCGAAATGTGTGTTGGGGCGCTGGAACACCTTATCCAGACTGCAGTTAAGTATGCTGCTCCATTCTAATATTGGCACTACAGCACTTCTACAGCGTTAAGTTTTAATGTAACTGGTATTCTACCTTGGGCACTAGTTATTTATAAATCTACTAGCTGTAGTACCCGGCTACGCCCGGGTTAATAAATAACTGATGTTAGCTATAGCAAAATAGAATTTGAATATGTCATATTAATGACCTATACGAAAATAGAAGCTGAGATGTGATTGGTTGCTATAGGCAGCCTAATAAATCTCCAACCAACAGTAAACCCTCCCCTGGCCGGGCAGTATATGTTACCTCACACATACACATAATAGACAGCTCATGTGACTGACATCTGCCTTAATTCCCATATTGCACATGTGTTGCACATTGGCTGTTTTTAATCAGATGTTTATTTTTGGAAATTAAAGATATCAGACGTATGAGGCGAGCTGTGTGAGGCGATTTGTGCACATCTGTGTCTGTCTGTGTGGTGCTATCTGATTCAATGGTTAGCACATGGCATATGAGGGGGTGTGGTGCCAGTGAAGTGGCCTCTTAAGTCCCGTATTCAAGTCTGTTAGAATCACTGCACACACAAACTTCTAGTCTTTTTGCTTATTGGTGAATGTTTATTCAGAAGGTGCTCTTGTTAGAACTGCGACAGTATGACGTTTCGGACGATTAGGTCCTTGATCACAAATATCGCTGGAAAGATAGAAATATATACAATCAGGTGCTCAATCTTTACAAGTGTTACATATTTACATTATATTTAGAAAGAATATACACGTAATATCCAGTACATCTAATGTCTAGTTACTGGAGACGTCCTTAGCAAGGGTGCCAAGAGAAATACAGAGCTACTTATGGTCTGGAAAATCCAAAAGATGAGAGATAGGGTAGAAAGGTACTGATGGGTTAGGGGTAAGAGTCAGTAGTACATAAAGCATAGGTAGAGATAGAAGCAAAACAAATAAAAGAGCAAGCCTCCCCTTAGAATAGTTTGAGTTTCAATAGCACGATGTATCCCTTATGGTCCCGTACAGGGTACAGAGTATGCCTAGCAGAGAAGATTGTATGTTAGACCAAATGAGGGATAGCGGACAATGGTAGGAGCAGGATAGTGTTATGGGGGATATAGTACTCTATGTTGAGTGTAGTTGTTATACAGATAAAGTGTACAGTGCAACTATAATCCCATGCTAAAAAGAAAGCTGTTTATATAGCCTGGTATAGGTGAGGTACTGGTGAATAGTGTACAATATAGACATTACCCTGAGAGATACTGTACTTGAATGTAGCCTCTTTTGGCTGAGTATTGGTCACAGTGCCTATGGCAGTCAGGAGCAGTCGCTCTGTGAACCTGGTATGAGCAACACAGCGTTTCAATTGATATATCAAGTATAGTAGTATAATGGTACTTAGCTTGCTAGTCAGGTCATGGATAGGCACTCACGGTGGTGGCACCGCAGTGGGGTGTGTACACACCCAGGGAGATGCAGGAGGAGTGACACCGGGCGGTGTATTTTGCTCCTTTTATCTCAATCCTGCACTCCTTACAGGAAGTGGCCTCGCCTGAGTGCTGGACAGGAAGTTACGTTCTGCACATGCTCAGAAGGAGCAGCGGCCATGTTGTTTGTGAATGGTACCCTAGCAATAAAGATCATGTGAAAAAAAAAAAAAAAAAAAAGATCACATGATAGGTATGTTTACATGCAGAAGCTAAGTGTTTCAACCGTGGGGTTCAACTAGGATAGAGGAAAGATGTTTAATGGGATATTATCCACTGTAGTAGCGGTAGTGAAGCACCTGACTAAGTTAATATACCAAATGTATGAGCCATAAGGAAGTTAAATAGAGACGATAGATATTTTGGAGGAGTGTTATGTGATGCTCTGTAGGGAATGTCTGTGTATTGCCAATCACCACAATGGATGTATATGAATGTTGGTAGGTGTTGCAGTGTGATTGGAGGCATAAACCTAGCGTGATGTTTGAATGGAGGTACATATCAATGCAATAACATAGATTAATAACACATCACAATCAAAATTAAGTAAGTAGGAGTCCAAACATAAAAAAAGGGAAATAAAAATAATATTGGGGGTGGGAAACTTATGGCTAACATATCAAAAGGAAGGCTGGTTGGGTTCTTACCAGAGGGTTATGGCTTACCCTGTCGCTTTATAGATTAGGTCTGTGTGGTGCAGGGGCGCACCCAAGGGGGAGGACCTACGTGTCTGGACACCCCCTTTGGACGGCCCTGAGAAGCTGGGGGGGCCACCACCGCCCGCCCCGGTATTATTATGTCTAGGCCTGTACGGTGCTTATTCTTTATTACTTTCAGTCCCTGACTCTGCCGCCACTTCCGCCGCCCTGTGTGCGTTCCACACACTAGGAATGCATAGCAGAGAGGTGACACGCCCCTTTCAGGGCCGGTGTGTGTTTCTTGGACCCCTACCTTGGGAAATTTCTGGGTGCGTGTGTGTCCCTGGGGTGTGTGTGTGTCCCAGTGGTGTGCGTGTGTCCCTGTGAGGGGGTCCCTGTGGTATGTGTCCTTTTGGGGTAGAGGAGTGTCCCTGTGGTGTGTGTCCTTGTGGGGGTAGTGGTGTCTCTGTGGTGTGTGTCCATCCCTATGGGGTCTGTGTGTTCCTGTGGGGTGTGTGTGTCTCTGAGTCCCTGTGGGGTGTGTATGTGTGTATGTCCCTGTGGTGTGTGTGTCCCTGTGGGGTGAGTGCATGTGTCCCTATAGGGTGTGTATGTGTGTGTGTCCCTGTGGGGGGTGTCTGTGTGGTGTGTGTTTCTGTGTTGTGTGTGTCTCTTTGAGGTGTGTGTGTTTGTGTTCGGGTGCATAGTGAGTATTCAATGTTGGGACTCCACCTTAGCTGTTACTCTTTGTGTGCATGTGGTGTGTATACATGTACCCGTGCGTGGTGAATGTTCCATGTCAGGGCCCCACCTTAGTGACTATGTGCTGGTATATGCTGTTAGCCTTTGGTGCTGTCATTAAGTCCCGCTCATTCACAACTGTCAACTGGTAACTGTCACTTTCTCTCCATTATGTATATAGGGCCAAAATTGTTTGGTGAATTGGAACGCATGGGGTTAAAATTTCGTCTCACAGCATAGTCTATGACGCTCTCGGGGTTCAGACGTGTGACTGTGCAAAATTTTGTGGCCGTAGTTGCGACGGTGTAGATGCCAATCCCGGATATACATACATACACACATACATACACACATTCAGCTTTTTATATTAGACAAGCTGTGAGCCCGATTCTAAAGAATTGGGAGTCTAGAATCTGTATATAATTTTTTTTAAGAGTTTTAAATAATAGACTTAAACACCAGATATATAACTAAGTAGGCGATGTAGGCAGAACTGTGAGGGTAGCAATATAGTGGAGGTGTAGAAAGAGTTAATGTCTGACTAACAGGACTATAACAGAGTAGGAACTTATAATGATATAAAAAATGTTATTGAAGGAGTTAATGTCCCACAGGCACTCCCACAACAGACTCAGTGCTGTAAATTATATCCAAAATGGTGTTCAAGGGGTTAATGTTCCAGTGGCAGTAGTTATAAACACTACCAAATATGCAGTTAATGCTGAACTGGTATATAATGGGTTAATTTTGCAGTGTCATTACAACTATACACTGTGTAATAGAAATAACAACTATAATGGAATATAAGGGGTTAATGTTCCTACTGGCAGTAATAATAGAGACTACAAAGTATGGAGTTAAGGCAGAAATGGTATATAAGGGGTTAACTTCGCAGTGGCAGTACAACTACACACTGTGTTATAAAAATTACAGATAAAACGGAATGTAAGGGGTTAATGTTGCTACTGTCATGAGTACAATGAGAGAAGTGCCTCACTGGCCATTGAGATACATTGAGTTTGACTTTGAGTAAATTTTGAACTCAAAGTCGTCCATTATATCTCAATGGGAAGTGAGGCGCTATTCTCATTGGTCGCTGTGTGCTGGCGCTGACCAATGAGAATAGCGCCTCACTTACAGCGGTAAATTTGAAACTCAAAGTCGTCCATTATATCTCAATGGGAAGTGAGGCGCTATTCTCATTGGTCGCTGTGTGCTGGCACCAACCAATGAGAATAGCGCCTCACTTACAGTGGTAAATTTGAAACTCAAAGTCGTCCATTATATCTCAATGGGATGGGAGGCGCTATTCTCATTGGTCGCTGTGTGCTGGCGCCGACCAATGAGAATAGCGCCTCACTTACAGCGGTAAATTTGAAACTCAAAGTCGTCCATTATATCTCAATGGGAAGTGAGGCGCTATTCTCATTGGTCGCTGTGTGCTGGCACCAACCAATGAGAATAGCGCCTCACTTACAGTGGTAAATTTGAAACTCAAAGTCGTCCATTATATCTCAATGGGATGGGAGGCGCTATTCTCATTGGTCGCTGTGTGCTGGCGCCGACCAATGAGAATAGCGCCTCACTTACAGCGGTAAATTTGAAACTCAAAGTTGTCCATTATATCTCAATGGGAAAGGAGGCGCTATTTTTATTGGTCGCTGTGTGCTGGCGCCGACCAATGAGAATAGCGCCTCACTTACAGCAGTAAATTTGAAACTCAAAGTCGTCCGTTATATCTCAATGGGAAGTGAGGCGCTATTCTCATTGGTTGGCGCCAGCACACAGCGACCAATGAGAATAGCGCCTCACTTCCCATTGAGATATAATAGGCGACTTTGAGTTTCGGTTCTATTTTCGGCCACGGGGGGCGGGAGACTCGCAATGGACCTGCGTGCCGGAGTTACCGCGGCTGCAACGACTCGCCACCCGGGAGATGACCGGCTAACGTCGGTCGTCTCCCGGCTGGCTCGCCGCGATGCGGGGAAGTGAGGCGCTATTCTCATTAGTAGCTGTGTGCTGGCGCCGACCAATGAGAATAGCGCCTCACTTACAGCGGTAAATTTGAAACTCAAAGTCGTCCATTATATCTCAAGGGGAAGTGAGGCGCTATTTTCATTGGTCGCTGTGTGCTGGCGCCGACCAATGAGAATAGCGCCTCACTTACAGCGGTATATTTTAAACTCAAAGTCCTCCATTATATCTCAATGGGAAGTGAGGCGCTATTCTCATTGGTCGGCGCCAGCACACAGTGACCAATGAGAATAGCGCCTCACTTCCCATTGAGATATAATGGACGACTTTGAGTTTCAAATTTAACGCTGGAAGTGAGGCGCTATTCTCATTGGTCGGCGCCAGCACACAGCGACCAATGAGAATAGCACCTCACTTCCCATTGAGATATAATGGACGACTTTGAGTTTCAAATTTACCGTTGTAAGTGAGGTGCTATTCTCATTGGTCGGCGCCAGCAAACAGCGACCAATGAGCATAGCGCCTCACTTCCCTTTAAGATATAATGGAGGACTTTGAGTTTCAAATTTACCACTGTAAGTGAGGCGCTATTCTCATTGGTCGCTGTGTGCTGGCGCCGACCAATGAGAATAGCGCCTCACTTCCAGCGGTAAATTTGAAACTCAAAGTAGTCCATTATATCTCAATGGGAAGTGAGGCGCTATTCTCATTGGTCGCTGTCTGCTGGCGCCGACCAATGAGAATAGCGCCTCACTTACAGCGGTAAATTTGAAACTCAAAGTCGTCCATTATATCTCAATGGGAAGTGAGGCGCTATTCTCATTGGTCGCTGTGTGCTGGCGCCGACCAATGAGAATAGCGCCTCCCTTACAGCGCTAAATTTGAAACTCAAAGTCGTCCATTATATCTCAATGGGAAGTGAGGCGCTATTTCTCATTGGTCGCTGTGTGCTGGCGCCGACCAATGAGAATAGCGCCTCACTTACAGCGGTAAATTTGAAACTCAAAGTCGTCCATTATATCTCAATGGGAAGTGAGGCGCTATTTTCATTGGTGGCTGTGTGCTGGCGCCGACCAATGAGAATAGCGCCTCACTTACAGCGGTAAATTTGAAACTCAAAGTCCTCCATTATATCTCAATGGGAAGTGAGGCGCTATTCTCATTGGTCGCTGTGTGCTGGCGCCGACCAATGAGAATAGCGCCTCACTTCCAGCGGTAAATTTGAAACTCAAAGTAGTCCATTATATCTCAATGGGAAGTGAGGCGCTATTCTCATTGGTCGGCGCCAGCACACAGTGACCAATGAGAATAGCGCCTCACTTCCCATTGAGATATAATGGAGGACTTGAGTTTCAAATTTACCGCTGGAAGTGAGGCGCTATTCTCATTGGTCGCTGTGTGCTGGCGCCGACCAATGAGCATAGCGCCTCACTTCCCATTGAGATACACAGCGGTCTTTAGAGCTGTGCATGGACGGGCCCTTGGTTCTATTTTCGGCCACGGGGGGCAGGAGACTCGCAATGGACCTGCGTGCCAGAGTTACCGCGGCTGCAACGACTCGCCATCCGGGAGACGACCGGCTAACGTCGGTCGACTCCCGGCTGGCTCGCCGCGATCCTCCCGCATAGGGCGGCCATCTTGGTCCTCCCTGTGTGGGTGGAGCTGGCCGAATATCCGACCACAACACTACGGAAGTGGCTTCGGGTTTGGCCGGAAGTGGCTTCGGGCTTTATATAATAGATTTATTTAATCACTTATACATCAGCATTAATCCCACAGCTTTACAGACATTATCAACGCTGCCCCCTTTGGATCCCCAATATACTAAGATCTTGTATATTTCACCTTAATGTTTTGCTATTTTAAATATATTTCAATAAAGCAATATTTTTACAGAAATATAGGGATTCAGTTTGTCTCACTCTTTATTCTGGATGGATATACACAAGATCTTGGTTTATATAAAAATAAAACTAAATATGTAAAGCTAAGTAGCGAACATATTTCACAGTGAATGTTATAAAAAGAAACATTGCATCATGTGAATTTTGCCGCAGCTATCTTGTTAAGCATTTTCTGTACATTTCTAAACCAATCCTTGATATAATGGCATAAGGTGGATTTGAACATGTATTTCTTTATCATAATATGAGACTTGCTCAATGTCATCTAAAACAAGTACAACACACCAAATATAGAATCTTTTGTTGTGTGCTACTAATTAGAGTAATTAAAGTAATAGAGTGTTTTATTTTACTTTCAGAATGTAATTGTAATGGTCATTCTGACAGATGTCATTTTGATATGCTGGTATACCAGGCAAATAATGGCGCCAGCGGTGGTGTATGCGAGGACTGCCAGCATAATACCAAAGGAAATCAATGTGAACTGTGTAATCCATATTTCTATCATGACCCTCTCAAAGATAGCTCTGATCCCGATACTTGTATCCGTAAGTTCAAATACTTTTTTCTATAGACTTGATGAAATCATGTGTAGGAGATTGGGTTGTTGTGTAATAGTAGGACATGTATATGCTAGGGTATTTCTGTTGTTAGTTTACTGTATTATTGTCAATTTGACAGAAGAATGTAGTCTGTTACTTTGTTACTATGGTAGCTGTGATTACAATGTAACTGAACTGACATACCGTGTTTCCCCGATTATAAGTCCCCCCTGATTATAAGGCCGCCTAGGGGGGATGAGAGGGCCGGCTAATATAAGTTCCCCCCCCCGAAAATAAGACCGCCTGGGGGGGGAGCGGAGGGCCGGCCAATATAAGGCCTTACCTTTGCCCCCGCTGTCCGGTGCCATCCTGTGTGGTGTCCCCGGTGCTCCTCCGGTGTCCTCTGTGATGCCCCGGTCTGCGGTGTGGTGCGGTCCGGTCTGTTTCCCTGTTGATCGGTGCTGCCCCGGGCCACTTCCTGCTTTATCCAGAATCCCGCCCAGGTCAGGCCCTGCGCCAATGAGAGCGCAGGACCCGTGATGTCACATGGGCGCTGCTGGGCTGTGGTTGGCTCACGGGTCCTGAGCCAATCACAGCCCAGCGACGCCCATGTGACATCACGGGTCCTGGGCCAATCACAGCCCAGCGACGCCCAGGTGACATCACGGGTCCTGCGCTCTCATTGGCGCAGGGCCTGACTTGGGCGGGGATTCCGGGTAAAGCAGGAAGTGGCCCAGGGCAGCACCGATCAACAAGGAAACGGACCGGACCGCACCACACCGCAGACCGGGGCATCACAGAGGAGGCCGGAGGAGCACCAGGGACACCACACAGGATGGCACCGGACAGCGGGGGACAAAGGTAGGAAGCAATTTGTGTGTGTGTGTGTGTGTGTGTGTGTGTATGGGTGTGTGATGAGATGCTGCAGTGTGGATGGGAGGCTGGGGCTGCCAATATAAGTCCCCCCCACCGAAAATAAGACCGGGGGCCACTTTTGGCCCCCAAAAAAATATAAGACACGGTCTTATTTTCGGGGAAACACGGTATTAGTTATACTGCATATCATAGAGAAGAATGAAATTAAGGAGTTGCTGTGCATGGTTTTCAGAAAAAGATAGGAATAGGCACAGTACAAAGAATAACTAGTATGACTTAACCCCATACATGTATATATTAGACTAATGTTGGCCAAACCCATCAATATCGACGGGTTCGGCCAACACTTCACTGTGTCAATTGGGCATTTCCATTTTTGCACTGCCCATCTCTTTGTACTTGAAATAAGCAGCTGGTAGAGAGGTCTGTTGGTGACTTTCTTACAGAAAACACAGAATTGCTCGGCAGAGCAAGCAATCCTGTGTATGGGATAGTTGTTTTAGATTGATTGAAGGATCAGTCTACAGCTATTATAGTAGATAAAGATCAAGTGATATTGAACTGAATATATAAAGATGCACTCAACTTATTACAACAGGAGTAAGGAGATTACATACTAAGGTACTGTCAGGATCAACTAGTAAATGTAAGGCTAAATTTTTATTTGACACAGTTGAAAGTGCAAGACCAGAACATAGTAACAATAGACTAAGAGACCATACAATCTTAGGCGTACTGGTGAAGGACAGCAGGACTGCACAGAAGCAGCCTTGTATCATAGGTTAATATGTACCAGTGTAAATCAAACAAGATCAAATATAAATGATATAATATATACTAACAGGGGCCGACAATTTGGGGATTTAGCAGACAGCGACTCTCTCCCCATGTCAAGAGCCTCCTGGCCTGATGCATAGAACTTCAATGGGCAATGCTTCGGTAAATAACAGTGATCACTAGATAGCATTTATATATATATATATGTATATATTATATACAGTACAGACCAAAGGTTTGGACACACCTTCTCATTCAAAGAGTTTTCTGTATTTTCATGACTATGAAAATAGTAGATTCACACTGAAGGATTAAAACATGAATTAACACGTGGAATTATATACTTGAAAAAAAGTGTGAATCAACTGAAGATATGTCTTATATTCTTATATTAAGTTCTTCAAAATAGCCACCTTTGCTTTGATTACTGCTTTGCACACTCTTGGCATTCTCTTGATGAGCTTCAAGAGTAGTCACCGGAAATGGTTTTCACTTCACAGGTGTGCCCTGTCAGGTTTAATAAGTGGGATTTCTTGCTTAATAAATGGGGTTGGGACCATCAGTTGTGTTGTGCAGAAGTCTGGTAGATACACAGCTGACAGTCCTACTGAATAGACTGTTAGAATTTGTATTATGGCAAGAAAAAAGCAGCTAAGTAAAGAAAAATGAGTGGCCATTATTACTTTAAGAATTGAAGGTCAGTCAGCGCGAAAATTGGAAAACTTTGAAAGTGTCCCAAGTGCAGTTTCAAAAACCATCAAGTGCTACAAAGAAACTGGCTTACATGAGGACCCTCCCAGGAAAGGAAGACCAAGAGTCCCTCTGCTGCAGAGGATAAGTTCATCCGAGTCACCAACCTCAGAAATCACAGGTTAACAGCAGCTCAGATTAGAGACCAGGGCAATGCCACACAGAGTTCTAGCAGCAGACACATCTCTACAACAACTGTTAAGAGGAGATTTTGTGCAGCAGGCCTTCATGGTAAAATAGCTGCTAGGAAACCACTGCTAAGGACAGGCAACAAGCAGAAGACATTTGTTTGGGCTAAAGAACACAAGGAATGGACATTAGACCAGTGGAAATCTGTGCTTTGGTTGATGAGTCCAAATTTGAGATCTTTGATTCCAACCATCGTGGCTTTGTGTGACGCAGAAAAGGTGAACGGATGGACTCTACATGCCTTGTTCCCACTGCGAAGCATGGAGGAGGAAGTGTGATGGTGTGGGGGTGCTTTGCTGGTGACACTGTTGGGGATTTATTCAAAATTGAAGGCATACTGAACCAGTATGGCTACCACAGCATCTTGCAGCGGCATGCTATTCCATCCGGATTGTGTTTTGTTGGACTATCATTTATTTTTCAACAGGACAAACCCCTCAAACACACCTCCAGGCTGTGTAAGGGCTATTTGACCAAGAAGTAGAGTGATGGGGTGCTATGCCAGATGACCTCGCCTCCACAGTCACCAGACCTGAACTCAATCGAGATGTTTTGGGGTGAGCTGGACCGCAGAGTGAAGGCAAAAGGGTCAACAAGTGCTAAGAATCTCTGGGAACTCCTTCAAGACTGTTGGAAGACCATTTCCAGTGACTACCTCTTGAAGCTCATCAAGAGAATGCCAAGAGTGTGCAAAGCAGTAATCAAAGCAAAAGGTGGCTGCTTTGAAGAACCTAGAACATAAGACATCTTTTCAGTTGTTTCACACTTTTTTGTTAAGTATATAATTCCACAGTGTTAATTCATAGTTTTGATGCGTTCAGTGTGAATCTACTATTTTCATAGTCATGAAAATACAGAAAACTCTTTGAATAAGAAGGTGTGTCCAAACTTTTGATTTCTACTGTATATATATATATATATATATATATAAATATAAATCAAGGAAAACAGGCAGCACTCCAGTTCAAGTGAATAAAGGGTCTGTTTTTTATTCAGAGCCCATGTGGCACGACGTTTCGGTGCACTAGGCACCTTTCTCAAGTGCACCGAAACGTCGTGCCACATGGGCTCTGAAAAAAAACAGACCCTTTATTCACTTGAACTGGAGTGCTGCCTGTTTTCCTTGATTTATTTGAATTGGTTTGGACACTAATACACAGGACTTGCACCGCAGATGAGTATATTATTGTGCTGTTACATTTTCTCTTTATATTAATATATATATATATATATATATATACATATATTTGCAATAACAAAGGAAATACTGGGCACCTACCGGATTAGGGCTCAAGTGTATTCCTTGGCTTCAGGAAAGCAATCCTGGGTCAGGGTGCCTCTCGGAGCACGGTGTTGCATGCCATTGAATGAGAAATCCAAATATCCAAGAGAAAAAAGCCAGGCGGCACTCACCGAATTTCTAAGATATTTTTATTCGTCCAGTGTTTTACAATCATGCGGGGAGAGGGAGTGGGGAGCACGGACGACGGCTGCCGTTTCACGGAGCAGTGCCGCTTTAACGGGTCCAGTTCCAGTGGACAATCAGGCAAATTTTTCTAATCTCATTTAGGATTATGGGAAAAATCTGCAAATAAAACTTACCGCCAGACAAATAGACATGTTGCAGATTTCAAAATCACACTTTAAGGCTACATTCAGACTGTACATTTTTTTTGCTTCAGTTGTGCTGCGTTTTTAGCTGCAAAACAGGAGCTGTCAAAACAATGCACCCAAAAGCGGATCATGCGTTTTTGGGTGCTGCTTTTTTTTGACCCATAGACTGATGGCTCCTTATTGGAAAAGCGGATCAGAAAAACCACAGCACAAATTGACTTGCACTTTTCTAAAACAGAACCCTTCAAAAGTGAAAAAACAGATCACTTTCAAAGTGCCCTGTGTGAATGGCAAAAATGAAAACCCATAGACTTTGCTGGAATGTCATTTGAGTGATCCACTCTCAGCACTGCAAAAATGGATCAAATAATGGATCACAAAACACATAATCTGAATGTAACTAAATCATTTTCTGCAGCGCTAAAAATGTACAATGGACATGATGTTTAAGTAAAAACCCCATATATTCTGCTGGAACTGTAAGACAATACGTTTTTTAAGAAAATACTCAATGAAAAATAGCACCAAATACTTAATGAGAGATTTTAGCCTTGCACTATGCTTCTACTCTTTTTGTCTGAAAACCTTTCTCTTGAATGTGAGGGATTTTACAAACGTTGTATATATATTCAAACGTTTTATAATAATTCTGTGCTCTTCTTCCAGCTTGTGATTGTGACCCAAATGGTTCAAAAGGTAATGGATTATGTGAAGCTGAAGTAAACCACAGACTAGGAATCATTGCTGGGACATGCTTATGTAAAGAAAATGTAGAAGGACTCCGCTGTGATCAGTGTAAACCTGGCTACTTTGGACTGAATGACAATAATTCTGAAGGATGTCTATGTACGTTGCTGAAGAATATAAAACACAATCTTATTTTAAAAGAATATTGTAATAAATTCATAAAACTATAAAATACCAATGTTAGTATTTTTCTATTTCAGATTGTGGTTGCAACCATTTTGGAACCTTGCCCTTCTCATAGTATTTGTTACGGCAATTCAGTGTCAAGCTTGTAACAGGGCAATGTGATGATGTAGTAAGTTGAGTATCACTCAGCGTACACCGATGTACATTTTTTCACTAGATCATTTACTAACATGTAACAGTACTAAGACTTCAGAACATTACAAGTAAAGCATAGTATTTATGATTATATATTATATAATATATTATTATTATTTTAAAACTTTATATTAATAGTGTAAAGCAAAAATTCACTTTACTGGTGCTAATTAAGAACATAATTATTTTATGTTGATTTTGCCCTGGAAATATGTGTAATGTTCAAAATAATCTATCAGCAGTAATGTGTTAATGAAAACTGTAATAGTAACTCAATGGGAAACTAGGGTCTATCTAAGGCTAGAGTACATTGAGTGACAGCAGCGCTAAATCTTGAAAAGCAGCCGCAGCACATAGCATTGCACTGCCGGTGAACCGGAGCCCATAGCAACCCGGTGTTTATCTTAGCAGGGTACACACACCAAGCTGCATGGCGTGCGCTTTAGCTTAGCGCACAGGAAAACTACTGCAGACAAAGCAGAAGGATTGGATATCTCAGAGATATGCGTACTCCATAAAAATCATCATATATGTCATTTATGAACAGTAAAATCTTGTAATAAACATTAAAACTATTCTGACCTCTAGGTGTCAGTGTAGTTGCAAAATTCCCTGAATCGGAGATCGAAGTCTAAAGAAGAAAAATCTGCTAAAGAAATTAAGTAGAAAAACATATCGTACCCAAAACTTTCATAGGTGGATTTATTATATTTCCCTAAACAGTGCTATACTGTATCATACTTAAATATATCTACCACAACAATGGATTTTATTGAAGTATTAAAACAATGGACTTCTGCAATAACAAAAACACGTACTTTTAATGTAAAACAATTAGTTCAGATTAAGCTAAAGCATATTAGATATGTGATTAATATCATTTTTCTTCACAATTTAGCCTGGATATTGGGGACTTGGCAACAGTCTGTACCCTTGCTCAGCATGCAACTGTGATATTGGGGGTGCGCGATGAGTATGTAAGTATTGTTACAGCTTTTACAGCATTTTTTGTAGGTTTCTTGCTACATCTATTCAAAGGACAACTATATGTCGTACATTCCACAAATCTGGCCTTTATGGAAGAGTGGCAAAAAAGGCATTTTTGAAAACAATCTATAAGATGTCCTGTATGCAGTTTTCAAATAGCCATATGGTAAGACAGCAAGCTTGTGGAAGAAGTTGCTCTGGTCTGATGAGACTAAATTAAAACTTTTGAGATGGTAAAGAAAATTTATACGTGGTTAGCCGTAGATAGAAAAAATACATAATGCAATCTGAGAGTCCTCAGGGTTGATAACATTTTAATGGCTAACTGAAAAGATGGTAAATAAGCAAGCTTTCTATTTCCTTAAACAATCTTTTCAGTAAAAGCAGGGAAAAGTATCAACCACTGAGATTCTCAAATTGCAACTTTTGAAAACTAAATGTAAAAAACTATGTATGACTGAAATTAACATGGCACATCACCTGGAAAAAAATCATCCCAACATCAAAACATGGTGGTGGAAGCATCAATGTGGGGATGTTCTTCTTCAGCAGAGGCAGGGAAGCTGGGTATGTTGACGGGTAGATGGATGGAGCCAGATATAGGGCAATCCTAGAGGAAAACCTGTTAGAGACTGCAAAAGACTTGAAACTGAGGCATAGGTTCATCTTCCAGTAGGACAGTGACCCTAAACATCTTTTCAGGGCTACAATAGAATGGTTTAGATCAAAGCATATTTATGTGTTTGAATGGCCCAGTTAAAGTCCAGACGTAAATCCCATTGACAAGCTAAAGCCCCCGTCACACGGGGCCACATCGCCGCCGATAACAGAGGCGACGTGGGAATGTGGCCTATCAGCGGCAACATCGCCCCTACGTTGCCTCATGTAAAGGGGCGATGTCGGCAGTGCCGGGCAGTCCCTGGTTTCAGAGCAGTGCTCAGAAACCAGGTGACCGATCTCGGGCAATGTGCACACATCGCCCCATGTAACTGGCCGCCGGTGACCTGTCAGGCGATGGGAGCCATAGGCTCCCATTGTCCTGCATCGCCGCTGGGGTTTCCAGAAAACTCTCTATCTGATGTGACTGAACTACAGCTAGCTGGCAAAGAAGAATGGGCAAAAATGTTAGCCTCTAGATGTGCAAATCTGGCAGACATACAGTAATACTTGCAGTAGTAATTGCAACGAAATGTGTCCCCAAAGTTTTGACACATGTGGCCTGAATACAAATACATGTCACAATTTGCAGATTTATATTTTTTATTAGTTTTAGTTTTTAGAAAACCATTTGTTAATTCCTATAGATTTTTCAAATACTTACTACTTAGTGTTGGGATAGCTCATAAAATCCCAATAAAATAATTGTAATATTCTCTGTGTAACATGAAACAATATAGGCACATTCACTGTGATATGAATACTTTTTCAAGGCACTGTATATGTAGTGCTCAATATGAAAAAGCTAAAGATAATTTCATGTTCTAAATGAAGCGGTCTAAATAATTGTTACAAAATATGAAAAAAATATTGGCAAAACTGAAAAATGCAATGAATTATGAAATGAACAACATTATTGAACTCTGTATGTATTAAGCCAATGTGCCATATGTCGTTATACATACTGAGAAATTTACATATAATACGATACAGTATATGAAATATGAATATAGTATGAATTCCTTTCTTTTCAATTCAGTTATACGTGCACTTGTACCCCATTCCATTATTGGAAATTATATATCCAACTATACTGGATTCTTGGTTTCTACATTGAAGGAGTAATGCTGTAAGACATTTTGGAAATAGTTAACCTCTTTTTGTTGATAATATATGCAAAATTTCTCTCTTTTTCTATGATTTCTGCATATTTACAGATGTTCTCAAAACACTGGCCAGTGTGACTGTCTTCCTAACATTGTTGGACTTGAGTGCAATGAACCAGCTAATGGATATTATATTGTACCACTTGATTATTATATTTATGAGGCAGAGAAAGCACAAGCACTTTCTGGATCTGCAACTATAGTGAGTAACAACCAATATACAACATTCCAGCTTTTCTATAGAAAGAGGAGTATGTGTGCAAACAGTGGCGTAACTAGGGTCAAATGGGCCCCTGGGTCAAATTTGGACCTGGGCCCTTGCCCCCACATACACACGTTACCCCCCACCTGCATGTTGGTCGGGTGTATAAGGCCTGTGTAGTGTTCTAAGTCCTATGAAGACTTATTTTATTTTATCTCCATTCCCCCTTGATTATGTTTTAATGTCCCCCATCCTGGCATTTATCCCCATCCTGGTATATATGTCCCCCATCCTGGTATATATGTTCCACCAGCCTGGTATATATTTCTCCCATCTTGGTATCTATGTCCACCCATCCTGGTATCTATGCTTCTCAGCCTGGTATATATGTCCCCATCCAGATATGTATGTTCCCCATCCTGGTATATATGTCCCCATCCAGAAATATATGTGTCCCATCCTGCTATATATTTCCCCATCCTGGTATATATGTCTCCATCCTGGTATACATGTTTCGGACAAGTGTGTCCTTTGTCAAAGCTTTCTGAAAAATGTAGCTGTGGACTCCGTGCAGTCAGAAGTGATACAACATCTTGGGACCCACCTGTGGAGAACCAGGGGTCAGTGGGTGCTCTCATCCGCTGGCCCAGTCACCTTTAGCAAGACAACCTGGACCAGGGCTCATCCCCAAACTGAATGCCCGATCTCCTTAACAGTGGGCGAAACACTACTCAGACAACACAAGGTGAGGGGATCACAATATTAAGGCTTTATTGGATCCCCAAACAGTCAACAGCATATAACACATAACCAGCAAAACACAAAATATAACAGGCAACAGAGCCTCACCCTTCCGCTGGCTCACCAGGGATTAGAATATAGCACAGCAAAGTCTGTAGCCAGGTGACTAGATCGTCCCAACCTGGGTTGCTTCCTTCTGCAGTCTTTGTCATCACAGCTGAATCCAATAATTCGATGCTGAAGTCCTTGTGTATAATCCAGGTTCTGATCCCCTTGGTCGGCACCAAAATGCCTAGGCCTAGGGTTATGCCGGCCAATCGGACCCAAAGATTCTAGATTAGCTGCCTGTATCCAATCTGCTGGTCAAAATGAACAGTCCTCCTTATATACCCTCAGGCCTCATTGTAGGATATTGGGGACTTCACGATTGGTGTACTAAGACTGTCTTTTCATTGGCTGGATCTCAAGCTGTTTATAAGACTACCTCCAGTTTTGTATTGCAGGCAAGGGAGAGCCACATACTGATTGACATAGCAATACAATGGAATGTTAGTAGGATTAAGTTCTCTGAGTGTCATGACTTTCTCTGACAAAGGTTGAGATAATTACATTACACACAGTAAACATCACCAAGCATCTACAAGACTCTGGGAACAATGAGTTGCTTATCACAAGGTAGGGAATAACATACAATACAAAGAGGCAAGATAACTACATTACCCATTTTAAATACTTGCAGGCTCCTAGAAATCTTGTGTAACCTAATAGTGGCGTATTGCAAGTTTGCAAACCAAAATACAATATTCTCTGCAGAAATAAGAAATCCTCATAGGTTATACATTAAAGGGGTCCATTTCATAACACCACCTAAGCAATTGTCCTTTTTATTTGCACTGTTATTTTGTATTGCCTCATTTAGCAATTTTTATCTCTCATTCTAAATAAAGCCATTTAGTTTGGAACTTTTGTTTCATTTTTTTTAAACATACTACTCACTCTTCCTCTGTTCCCGGGTCGCCCCTCCCCCGTGTCCTCTGTAGGCAGTGCACAGTAACTGGCAGCTGATGTCGGAGTGCGCACCATGGCGGATGATGTCACTGTCATGCGCCACCCCCTGTTACAGTACTGCCAACGACAGCTGCCAGACACTGTTTAGATGGCAGTGTGTATTTCAGTGCAGAGACCCAACTGGCCTCTGTCCCACAATGTATTTCAGCTGGATTTGCATCTTCCTACACACATCAAGCTAAAGCAGGTGCTGGGGTCGACTGGAAACTGTACCCCTATTTGCAAACATTATTCTTATAGTGATTTTGAGTTGGATGAAGGATTTGTCCAGACTATCTTGCCCCCGGCTTGGTGAAATTTAATAATATGCAGTAGATGGCTTATAGACCTGTGATAACATCTCTTACATCTTATTTGAGTGTTTACAAAAATGAGAACTGGAAATATGGGAAAAATACTAAATACAAGACAAAGAATGGCCAGAAATAGTGTTGTTCCATATGTATGGTGCACCCCAGGGTCGTGGGATGCTCAGAACCAGGCTGTATAACACTTCTGGGGAGTCACATGGGTTGAGACCTGGCTTCCGTGACCCTGGGTTCAGTTGTAAAATAAGTTCTTGGCTTGTATTATTATTATTATTATCATTTATTTATTTATTGATATAGCACCATTAATTCCATGGTGCTGTATATGAGAACGGGTTACATACAAAATTATAGATCTGGTTTACAGTAGACAAATTAACAATGACAGACTGATACAGAGGGGAGAGAACCCTGCCCTTGCAGGCTTACATTCTACGGGGCAATGGGGAGGAAACAGTAGGTCCGGGTTGCAGCAGATCTGGTGGTGGAGAGGTGGTAGCTCCGGGGCGGTGGGGCGGCGGCTCGGTCATTGCAGGCTGTAAGCTTTCCTGAAGAGAGAGGTTTTCAAGTTCCATCTGAAGGATCTGAGTGTGGTGGATAATCTGATGTGTTGGAGCGCAGAATTCCAAAGGATGGGGGATATTCGGGAGAAATCTTGGAGGCAGTTGTGTGAGGAACGGATAAGTGTGGAGGAAAGGAGGAGGTCTTGGGAGGATCAAAGGTTACGTCAGGGAAGATAGTGTGAGATTAGTTCAGAGATATAGGGAGGAGATAGTTTATAGATGGCTTTGTAAGTCAGTGTTAGTAGATTGAACTGGATTCGTTGGGGAATTGGGAGCCAGTGGAGGGATTTGCAGAGGGGAGAAACAGGGGAGTAGCGAGGAGAGAGGTGGATTAGTCGGGCAGAGTTGAGGAAAGACTGTAGAGGTGCAAGAGTGTTAGCAGGGAGGCCGCAGAGGAGAGTGCTGCAGTAGTCAAGGCGGGAGATGATAAGGGCATGTACAAAAATTTTAGTAGATTGAGGGCTGAGGAAAGGACGGATTCTGGAAATATTCTTGAGCTGCCGGCGACAGGAGGTGGTGAGAATTTCGATGTGTGGTTTGAAGAATAGGGCAAAGTCAAGAGTTACTCCAAGGCAGCGAATTTGAGGGTGGGAGAGAGCATGATGCCATTTACCATAATAGATAGATCAGGTGGTGAAGATGAAAGATGTGATGGAGGAAAGATGATGAGTTCGGTTTTGTCTACGTTGAGTTTTAGGTAGTGAGAGGAGAAGAAGGAGGATATGGCTGACAGACATGCCAGGATTCTAGACAGTAGAGAGTTGACATCTGGGGCAGAGAGGTAGATTTGAGTGTCGTCAGCCTACAGGTGATACTGGAAGCCATGGAACTGTATAAGTTGTCCTAGGCTAAGGGTATAGATGGAGAAAAGTAGAGGCCCCAGGACAGAGCCTTGTGGGACTCCAACAGAGAGAGGGAAAAAGGTGGTTTAAAAGGGAATTATTTGTGATGCCACCCATGGTTTGTCCGTGGTTTGTGGCTATAGGTAGCCACCACTGCTGCAGAACCTCTGGGAATGATGGACGGGCAGCTGGGATGTAGTGGCTCTCCACGGGAGGAGCAGGTTCCCAGGGCAACAGGTGTAGTGATTAATAGTCTGTAGCAGGCAGGGATTACCTTAGGCCTCGTTACCTTGCTCAGTGGCCTTCACAGGCTGTCGCCGCAAGAAAAACACAGTCTCACACCATTCTGCAATTCTGTTCCAGGTTTTACTCTTGGCAAGCTCCAAGTACAGCAGGTCATCAATGTTACACACTCTAGGATAAGCTCCGGCCTGCACAGCCTTTAGTACAGGAGTGGGGAACCTTTTTCTGCCGAAAGCCATTTGAAAATTTCTACCATCCTTCGGGAGCCGCGTAAAATTATCAACTTGAAAATTAACCTGCTATATTTGGTTAAACTATCAACTCACCCTACTGTGGTGGCTGGAGCTGCTTCTCTTTCGTGTGCCTGTAATGTTATGTGATATTGATCATGTTGCTTTACAACTGTTTTTCCATGTTTGCTAGGGGTATAGACACTACAGGAGAGGCTGGGGGCTTATACTTCACTGGGGAGGCTGACACTGGGGCATAGATATCACTGAGGAACTGGATTTAAAAGGCAGCCAGTTGGAAAAATGGGTCTCCCAGCCCAAGTACTGTGGTCTCCAGGAATCTGCCTGAGGGCCGCAAAAAAGGTCATTGAGGGCCGCATGCGGCCCTGGGGCTCCCCCCCCCTGCTTTAATAGAACGGGGATGGCAGGTATGAGATCTTCAGTGGAGTGCCTGTCTTTTGCCTCTCACTGGTCCTATCTCTCTCTCAGCACTGTTGTAAGCGCCTGTGCGTACAGAGCCCTGATCCTGCAGCCATGGTATGAGTGGGTGAATGGTACCTTGTCCCCGGACCCTTGTTCGGCTGCTATCTGGGGGTATATGCCAGGTGTGTGAGCTACAGCTCCTATGAAGCTTGTAGCCTCTGGTTCAGCGGTTCAGCGATAGACTCCCATGCTGTGTTCAGGTCCGGTTCCTTGTCTCTGGCCACAACCCCTCCATCTGGTGGTATCAGTTGCGCATTCGGACACAGGGGCCAATTTATCTCGGGTTCTTAGGCTTTCTGGACTTTACTCCTCCCAGTTCTGCACACTAGCTGTTCTCTGTTGTTACTTCCTCGCACTCTGAACAGAAACTACTCGCTGTCCTTGTTGTTTGTTCCACCCACACTTCTCTACCTTTGTTGTTCCACTGTATCCTCCCCCCTGGGGTTTTTGTGCAGAGTCCCCTGGGTCCTAAGTGTGTGTGTGTTTGTGCAGTGTTGAGGACTCACCCTTACCATCCCCCACCTTGGGACTACTGAGGACCACACCCATGACTTGAGTGCAGGACCTCTGTGTGGCGTCCTGACTGGTGGAGTTGCACATGTACACATGCAGGACAACATATTTTGAAAGATACTTGAGAGTACAATTTTTAAAATGTGAATGAGTATGTGAGCAGTACATTGGAGAGGGGGGGAATGGATTTATGTAGATAGAATGCATTGAAGGTGTAAGTGGGCAGAAACTTTGAAAGAAAATATCATCTAAAACTCAGGCTAGAGAAAATTAACCTGGAAAAAAATATGTTGTAGCATAAGCATATATTAATAGAAAGCATGTTTTCTTGAGTATTTTGTGTATCTGTGTCCTGCCTGGTATTACTACCAACTTTAACTGCAAGAACCCTTTAACAAATATGGTACTTGTCCAAAGATGTCTTTAACACTTGTGCCCACACATTTGTTTCATAAAGAAGGTTGAGCTCTCATTGGTTGTTATGAGCAAAGTTTTTCTGTCAAAAAGTTTTGAATAATGTTTAAAATCTGTGACTCTTACCCGCTATTGACGTGGACAATTTTAATTCTGCACCTTTTTCCTCTCCACTTTCTTCAATATATACGTTTTTTATTATTCAATCAACATAGGCATATAAGGTGTCGTTTTAAAGACACCATTCATTTTGCCAAACAATGTACCATACAATAAGAACAAAGTGTAATGAAATGGTAAAAAAGTTGATAGATTGACTTTTATAGATAACTAGCTGGTGCCCGAGCAGATGCATCGGATTCTAGCAGAGCGAGTCTCTGACTCGCAATGGCCGCTTCGCGGCCAATGCTTCGCGCTGCTAAGGCGACTCGCCATGCCCGCTGCGCGGCATAGCGAGTCGCCTTAGAACTGCTCGCAATGGCCGCTGCGCGGCCAATGCTTCGTCGTATCCACATGACCACGCTGACTCGCAGCGTGAGCGGTCTCAAAAGGGGCAAAATCCATTCGTGATTATATAATAGATAAAAGGACTTTAATGGCAATATCAATTATTGCCTTTAAAATCTTTTCATCTATTTGTCTTTTTTTGGCTTTTGACTTTCTGTTTTTAGACACCATTGGGAATATGAACTTCATCTTGCTCTATATAATGCAATATCATTTTGTTGCAGTATATAGCAAATCTCAGTATACTATTAAGCCAAGAGACCTGTACAAGGCCTTTAGGGGAGAACCAATGTCGAAGCTATGGGGCTTTCTGTAGGCTTCTGACTACCATGGCATCTTCTTATTGCTTGGTAGATTGGTGTATTGATGCTCCATAGCCCGCGCCATGCGCCCGTAAGCCTTGTGTGACATACATATTAAATTACAAACATGTTCATAATCAACATGATGCACACAAATGGCAAACTCATTTAAATCCATTCCCATGTGGGCTGTAAATACATAACACTGGCATATTGTTAAATAAGAACATTTACAAAGTTGTTTCATTTGTTTTTTCTTCACTTTAGAGAAATGAATGCAATAAAAGAAATCAGCTATAATGGTGGATTTTTTTTAAAGGACTCTGTCAGCACACAATAAATGTTCAAAGCAAGAACAGGCATTTGTGCATCATATAGGGGCCAAACATTTAATCCCACCTTACCACCTGCTTGCTTCCATCTATCCTCTTCTTATTTGGTGCTATGAAGCAAGAGCTGTCAATCAAAGAATGGAGTTGCATGATGCATCAGTGCGTTGTACTTGTTTTGAATAGTCATTGTCTGCCAACAGGCATCCCATTATGGGGACTCTGTCAGCAGGTTTTTGATTTTTAATATGAGAGCAACATGATGTAGTGGCAGACACCCTGATAGCAGCCATGTGTCACTTACTGGTTTGTGTGTTGTTGCTTCAATAGAAAGAGGGTTTTATCAGCATGAGATTATAACTACATGAATAGTTATCTCATGCCATATAGTGACCCTGCTCAGTATAGCCCCATCTTCACCACTAATTAAGGGTATCGTTACACGTCGCAACATTGCATGCAATTTCACTTTCAATTTGCTGGTTGCAGTGAAATTATGGACACATTGTTCTATTTTGTTACTGTGTACAAATGGAACAATGTGTCCCTGATTTCACTGCAACCAGCAAATTGCAAGTGAAATTGCATGCAATGTTGCGACGTGTATCGGTACCCTCACTCAGTGCTGTAGGCTGGGTTACACATAGGTCAGGAGCCAGAAAATTGATAGATCAGCAGTAGAGAAAAATAATATGATTTGATCAAAATGACAGCATGCACACCTGTAGGAGAAGCATCACTGGAATCAAGATATCTGGCCCTACATCATGCTGCTCTCAGATTGTATAACAAAAACCTGGCAACAGATTCCTTATAAAGTGGTATATTTCTGATACTCTCGATCCCAATCTTGAGACGTTTTCTAGATGACTAACATGTATTTTTGCCTGGCTGCAACTTTCGTCAGCACAATCACCTTCCTGCTGGGCGCTGTGAGTGCTATTTTCAGAAAGTAATTGTTAGCTAATAAAAACAAGATGCTCTCTTAGGCGGCCGTCACACGCAACGATTTCTTGCCCGATATCGTTTAAGCGATCTCCATTTGATCGCTTAAGCGATATCGGGCTTAAAATCGATGCATGTAATCAAGCGATTTACGATGTTAAATCGCTTGATCGTGACATCGCTGATCTGAGCTCGGTTCTCAGATCTGGCGATTAGCGATTTCACGATCTCCTTCATCGTGGTGTGTGACACCACGATGAACGATCTCCAGCGCAGAGCCTATGCTGGGAGATGGTAATTGGTACACGTCGGGTAACTAAGCGACGCGCGGCCCTAGTAACCCGATGTGTACCATAGTAACGAGCGAGATCGCGGCTCCGCATCGTGTGAGTCTGTCTGTGTGACATCTCACCAGCGATGTGAGCGATATTGTAAGCGATTGCGCTGCACGTGATCGCTTACAATATCGCTAAAGATATCTGTGCGTGTGACGGCCGCTTAGTGTGTATTAGAATCATTGATTTTATAGACTTTAAAAGCTAAACTTTACATAAGAGAACAGTTTGATATAAAACATGTATTTTATAATTCCACTAAATATTTTATTTCTTAAGAAGAATTGCTACATAATGGTCATGATAGTATAAATGCATGAATTTGCCAAACAAATATATTCAGCGCTAACCTCCCATATATTTGCTTCTAGGTCAATCCAACTCCCATGCCTAAATGCAAGGACTACTTCCTCAAGCAAGGTATAGATTTCCGGTTTGAGAATGATAGAATAATACTGAAAAGTATGAGGAAAAGAAGTCTACGAGACAGGAGACAGGCGCAGGTGAAGTCTGATTGATGCGTTGTAGTATTGTGACTCTTGATATTTTCTGAACCCATAGAAGATGTCATTTATTGTAATATATTTTTATCCAGGAAATTGTTCCCTTTGGCACAGATGGGGTTGTGGAGTTAGTGTTGCGGCAGCCAAGTCCTGGTAAGCCGGTCACATGGACAGGTCCTGGATTTGCACGTGTTCTGAATGGAGCAGGACTGAGATTTACTGTGAACAACATCCCCTATTCCATGGAATTTATCATCGCTATTCGATATGAACCAGAGGTAAAATGTTTCAAATACAGAAGCTTCTTCACTAGAAGCATTGTCAACATATTTCTCTTTTTGCTTTTTTTTTCATAAATCCATTGTAATTTGTAACTTAATAAGCTATTCCCATCTCCAAGATCCTGTCCCAATAGGTAGAAGCTGTACTATTAATATTAGCCAATACCTCCAATTACTAAATGAAGTATAATTCTTATTATCTACGTCTCTCACGTAATGTGCAGGACATTACAACTTAGGTATCCATAGTTACGTCCACACATATAGTGACAGTTGTTTGTGGCCGTAACCATGGATACGTAAGCCGCAATGTCCTGCACATGAGGTAAGAGGCATAGAATTAGAATTATAGTTCATTTAGTAATTGGAGGTATTTGCTAATATTATTATTACAACTACAACTGTTGGGATTTGGTCTTGGAAATGGGAAAACCCCTTTAACATTTATTTATTAATACTATATGTATCAATAGTCATTGGAAGACTGGACAGCGAGCATTACAGTTAACCTACAACACGGAGTAGAAAGTGAATATTGCAAAGATTGGCCCCCCCGATCTGAAGGATATACATTGAGTCTTCCTGCTACTTCCAGGTAAAATACATCATGCAAAATCTTCTCATCTGGGAAAGTTTTTGATTATTATAGAAAAGTATTATAATACGGTAACTTCTCAGCACAGTAAAAACTAAAATCAATAAATTGGTGGATAGCAAATATTACAGATGGCAAATAAAGTGAAAACAGATAAAACCATATGAAAACACTACACAACCATACAGCCGATTTACTAAACTTCATATACCAAAAATGTCAAAAATCGAGGAGGAATCCAAATGGAAAGAGGGAAGATTTGTTGAAAGAGGGGAATGAGTGACATGAACAGCAAGCTTGTGGGTAGAATTTGTGCAAAAGAATTGTTGTAGCATATTGGACCAAAGTAAGCCAAGCAGTAGACTATGCACCACATTTATCGTCCATAGTGAATCATTGATATAATTTTGGTCAATATTAAAACTTCCTTGTCTATGTTAGCCTTTTGCATTTATTGGTCTTTGTGGTGTATAAAGTCCTGGTATACAGATATTCACAAGACAGCACACATATTTTTGGAGTTATACGACACACCTAGGTTTTAGACGAGGAAAACAAGATTTTGAAGCAAAAACTGTAGTCATGACACACTGTTATGGGGCAAGATCAGCTGCTGACACTGTTAGGCAATGTGCACACACAAGAAAGTGTGATATGCTTGTGGTCAGGAAATATGTGCATGAAAACCTTATCAGGTTTTCAAAAACAAAACAGCACATACATATTGCATTTGTGCTGCGTTGAGCACATTACAAACGCAGCACAAATAAGGGGACGCACACAGGCAGATAAACAGACACATACAGACATATACGCACTTTATTACTAGTGATGAGCGAGTGGCGTAATATTCGCACTTGCAATACTCATAACGAGTAGTTTTTAATACTCGCATATTCATCGAATAGTGAGTCTAATGTTAGTCATTAGTGATGTCTCCGACCACACATATCCAGCCATAAAACAAGTTTTTTCTGGACAGGGTGGGAGGGTTGTTTTTTCACATTTTTACTGAATAAAACACCTTGCTGTGCCCCCAGAGAGATCCTAACATTCAATCTGCACTCACTGAGGTGCCAGCTCACTTTGTGTACTGCAGGGAGCTGTCAATTTGTGTCAGATCGATAATGATCAGCACATTACTCACGAGCACCAGCGATACTCACCGAGTAATGAGTATCCCGAATACTGTACTATTCGTGTGAGTAGTGAATAGTAACGATTACTCTCACTCATCACTATTTAATACCCTTCCAGCCAAATCCCACAGTGACTGGTGATTTCTTCCTTCCGGGTACGGTACGTCCAGGTCCTGTAGGACACTTTGTGCTGGTCTTGCTGGTGCCCAGAAAGAGGAAATCACTGGATCTCACCGTGGGATTGCTGGGGGAGGGTGAGTGTTGTTGCATTTTGCTGCAAAACCGGAATAAGTTAATTGATATGCTACTTCTCTTCACAAGAAGATATTTGCACCAAAACCTCATCATTACAAAATGCAACAGTTGGCACAGATTGCAGAAGTCTCATAGACTTTGCAGGCATGACAAAATTTGATCTGTTTTTTGTGCAAAAATGCAGCACAAAAAACGGATCACAAAGGCACAGTGTGAACCTAGCCTTATGGGGTTAATATCCACCAATTATATACTAATGCCCCCCTTCCTGGGCCAATCCGGGTACATATGTCCCCCATCCTAGTGTTTATTA